>JAJIZL010020846.1:209278-226303 GCA_023969395.1 Amblyomma maculatum | reverse complement strand
TTGGTTTTTCGAAAAAGACGTAGGGGCTGACACTTGTACGTTCTTTGAAACCTTTTCTCTAACGGATTGCACACACTATTCATTTACCATTGGTTCTTTTTTTTATGCCTTCGAAAATATCTTTATTTCTGCTGCAAAAAACAAGTCGGGATGAATGACCTGTTTGCTATAGTATCATGAGTAACATATTTCGTGTCTGGAAATGCATCCACAGCGAGGAGGGCTTGTTCCTTATATTCCTTTTTTTCTGATATTTCCGCCGAACAATTATTTGCTGGATGTCTGGCCGTAGGACGGCGTATGATGGTATGCCTCCATACCAGCGCCTGCTCTCAGAAAAAGGAGCACAGAACGTTCAGAGAAATGAGCAATGAATCAGTAAAATGGGCTTTAAAATTGAATCTAGTGACTGTCCTTTCAAAACTATGACTGTTGGGCTGCCTAAGAAGCTTATGAAGGACATTGCTAATTGGATAATCACATATAGAGTCAACACATAAGGGCACAACTTAAACTAAGTCATATAAATGTGGCTACGCGGCCTAGGGGTAACGGGAGTGTAGTGGTCCTGGCTGGGTAATTCTCATACCGCTTTAACATCATTGATAACGGACATTTCAGATGCAATGGCATGCCGGCATTGAAATATAGATACGAATAATAAAACACACGCCAGAAAATGCAAGAACTGGAGCTCATGCCTTACAACGATGACATTATGCTGCTAACCAAGCGTGCAAGGATCAAACTTTTCGACCTATATTAACACTAGATAGGGAATATATCGTTCATTATTTACGCTATTGTCAAAAAATGCCGCTGACAAGTGAGCGTCATCTTCCGGAAAATTTATACATCACCCTAGCGGTAAGGTGGTGGTGGCGGTGGTGGTGAAAACATTTATTATAATACATATAGGTATATACACTAGGTGGGATGCCTAGACAGGCACTATATTGCCGTTTGCCGCAGCCCGGGCGCGCTGCGTTAAGACCCTTTGGGCCTCTAGGGTGCAGCAGCCGGACAGGGTCGCCCTAGCGGTAAGGGAATGCAAGTTAGCTGGCACATTCACTCTAATGTGTCCCTCGCATATGAAAGAAGAGATCTAAGTTAGTCGCTTGTACAGAATGCACATAGGTAATCTTATCTCCAGTCAATGCACGGCCAAATTAGATTCGACCTAATACCTGCTATAGCGCCATGCTGGGGATTTTTCTTTAACGATGCCGCGCCGAAGAGTTATTTTCGCGAACGGATCTATGTATTTTGCGTTAAAGTACAGTCGACAGGAGTCTCACCTGAAGAAACATGTGCATGCGCTACAGAGTTGGTATTGCTTCCGTGTTAGCAATCTCACGTGTTAGCAGAGCTTGGCGACAAGATGCATTGTCCTCATGTGTTAGGTGTGTAAAGAAGGCAAGCTTGTGCTTGAGTCGCGTAGTCTTCTCCTGTGCCCGCGCCTGGCGGGTCTCGCTGACCTGTGACTGCTGTTACGCCTTCTTTAGTTATTCTAGAAATAAACCCCCACCTTACACTTTAGTGTTGGTGCCGGTTAAGATCCATCCTCGAGCCCTGGAACTTCGCAGCCGCACGTTATCACCTCCTGCGGTGCCTGAAAACGCCAACCACCAAGCTGTTCAAGTTGGCTCGGCCATCATTTGGGCCGGCTCCCTCCTTCAGCGAGAGGCGCGCGCACAGGTGAAGACTAAGCGGCTCGAGCACAAGCTCTTTTTTACAGGTGTCTCATGCACCACGGGTGCCCTCTGTCGCTTAGTGACCTCTCTCTGTATAACTAAGACATGAAAATAAAGTTTGGTCTGATACTAAGTGACGAATTCCTTATACACAATACTTTACATGTCAAAAACAACAATAATGATGCAGGCTGCTGGTCGGTAACGGTTCTCACATGTTGGTCGCAGATGTCATGGGCTTTTTTACGGTTAGGTTTCATACCAGAGCTCAACGTGTCCAATGCCTTATCTAAAGTTGATATTTTTATGTGGTGGCAAGCCAGTGAACACAGGAGAAAGACAACGAAGAGATGATGTTCGAGGAGGAGGTAAACTTTATTTAAAGAAGAGGTCGTAGGCGTGGGTTGACGTTCCCGTCCCCGCGGTGGGCTCCTCTTCTAGGCCGGACGCCAGGTGGCCGACCTCTTCGGCCCGCTCCGTGACTCGGTGGAGTTGAACCTCCGGGTCGGAGCTGAGCAGCGCGGCCTCCCACTGAGATTGGGTAGAGAGACTCTGTGATGGCTTGCCTTGATTACATGAGTATAGGATGTGTGGTGTGTCTGCCTTTTGATGTCCCCAGAGAGAACAGACAGGGCTCTGGGAACCATATGGAGTACATGTACTGATTAAAGAAAGTGTCTGTTTGAAGCTGTCGCCAGGTGAATTGTTGTGTTTTACTTAGAGATCGATGTGGTTCTGCGAAGATTTGTCTTTCTTTCTTGAAGTGGGTAGTAATTTCTTTGTAGGTTGTCATCCGCTCCCTAGCCGACCTGAGCTCAGGGCAGCGCACCTCCCGGTTAACTACGAATCCTCGGGCAAATTGGTGCGCTGCCTCGTTCCAAGGATGGTCCGAATGGGCAGGGACCCAGATCAATGTGATAAGGCGGGTATGGGAGATTTTTTGTAAGATTTTGATTGCTGCGGAGTGGGCCCTTCCTTTTGCAAAATTTCGAATTGCGGTTTTAGAGTCGCTAAGGATGTATTTGGCAGTGGTGGAGGTAATGGCTAAAGCTATGGCAGCCTCTTCGACCTCCTCCGGAAATTTTGTTTTATTGATCATCGCCGATGCGAGGGGAGACCCTCGATGATCGACAACTGCCAGGGAAAATTCATCTCTGTCCGCATGTTCTGCCACGTCCACGTGCGCCGTGTCTTTCTGTACTGAAAATCTTTCGTGTAATTTTTGTGCCCTAGCCCTTCTTCTGTCCGTATCGTATTCTGGATGCATGTTTTTAGGCAGAGGACGGACTATTATTTGCTCGCGCACATTTCTTGGAATCGGCAAAGTGTGGGCCCTGGTCCCTTCATATTGTATTCCTGCTTTTTTTAGGATGAAACGTCCCATTTCAGTGCTTGATAATCGTTCGTATTGTGCGGTGAGGTGTGCTTCTATCATTTCCGCTAAGGTGTTATGAATTCCTAACTTTAGTAGTGTTTCATTTGAGGTATGACGAGGGAGGTTAAGCGCAATTTTATAGGACTGCCTAATTAGTGAATCCAGGTCGTCTATTTATCTAACCGTGAGGGTGACGTATGGTGTATAGTAGATAACTCTGCTAAGAACGAAGGCTTCTACTAGTTTGCTGGTCTCAGCTTCTTTAACTCTTCCACGCCTATTCGCGATTCGCCTGAGGAGGAGGGAAATTTGGTTGACGGTGTTTTTCAGTTTCTTAAGTAGTGTGCCGTTTTTTTGGCTTGACTGTATGAGCATTCCCAAGATTCTTAGTGTTTCCACTTCTTGGATGGCTGCACCTTCCGCGTAGATTTTCATCGCAGGCGCTTTATTCTTTCTTTGACGCTTTGGGTGTAGAATGAGTAATTCAGATTTCTGAGGGGAACACGCGAGTCCCGCGGCTTGCGCCTTCTCTACGACTACGTCTACCGCTTGTTGTAGCGTATCTTGTATCGTGCCAATACTCCCCTTGGTGGTCCAAAGGGTGATATCGTCCGCGTACAAAGAGTGTTCTAGGTCTGGGATTCTTGCGAGTTGTGTGCCATTTGGATTAGGGTTATATTGAATAAAAAGGGGGAGAGGACCGATCCTTGCGTACTTCCTCTATCTCCTAAAGTGAAGGTGTCGGATTTGATAGTGCCAATTTGAATTTTAGCCGTCCTATCGGAGAGGAAGTCCTTGATGTAGTTAAACGTTCTTGCGCCTACATTCAGCAGTGAAAGAGATTCTAGGATTGCTTTGTGTTTAACATTATCAAAGGAAATCTAGGTCTAGGATTGCCCTGGTACTCCTTTCTTGCTCATGAGATAGGACTTCGTTTGCTAGTCTTAGCATCGTATCTTGTGTTGATAAATGTGGTCTAAAGCCGACCATAGTGTTTGGATATAAATTCTCTTTTTGCATGTGGGACTGGAGTCTGTCTAGTATGACCTGCTCTATCAGTTTTCCTATGCAAGAAGTAAGCGAAATAGGTCTGAGGTTTTCGAGCGCGAGCTTTTTGCCAGGTTTTGGGATGAATTTAACGATGGCATGTTTCCAAGACGTTGGGAGTTTTCCCTCCCTCCAACACTCGTTCGCAAAGTCCGCGAGGGCTGTGATAGAAGCGTCGTCTAGATTTCTGAGTGTCTTATTGTTAATGCCATCCTCTCCTGGGGCGGATGTTGTACGAACCTTAAAGAGGGCTGCTCTTATTTCCGCCATTGTTATGTCAGCGCCCAGGATGGAGTTAGGCTCTCCTTTATAATCGGGCAGGGACTTCGTCTCACGGGTTGTGCAGAAGTATTTCTGCTGTAGCGTGTCGATAATATCTTAATCCGTGCCTGGGTCTATGTTTAAAATTTTGGTGATTTCCTTTTGAGTGGTAGCTTTGTTGGATTCCGGATCAAGGAGATGCCGCAGAAGATTCCACGTCTCCCTCGTGCCTAGATTGCGATTCACATTTTCACAGATATGGTTCCACTGCTGTCTCGCTAGTTCTGCGGTGTAGTGTTGAATTTCTTTCGTGAGTGTGACGATCCTGTTTCTAAGCTTTTTTTATATTTTTGCTTAAGCAATCTTTTTCTAGGCTCTGCCTTGCCTCCCACATGTGCGTAAGTCGGCTGTCAACCGTATTAACGCCTAAGTGATGTACTAGTTCCTTAGTGGCCGTTTCCACATCCGATAGGAGGGTCTGTGTCCAGTGTTCCAAGTCTATGATTGGTTTGTTATTTTGGTCGCGGATAGTCCTAAGTTTGTCCCAGTCGGTGATTTTGTTTTTTTCTGGGTTGGGGTTTGAGATTGGCAATGGTGATTTTAGACATTATGATGTATTGATCACTTCCGAGATTTTGTCTGGTGTTGCTCCAGCTTAAGTCTGGGAGATTTTTGCCCATCGTTAGGTCCGGGCACGTGTCCCTGGTCACGCTGTTGCCTATCCTAGTAGATTGCATGGGGTCCGTGTATTGGGTGAGCCCTCTTTGCTGGATAAAATCCATTAGGGCCGTTCCTTTCCTGGATATGGTTGCGTGTCCCAATTGCACGTGTTGAGCGTTGAAGTCGCCCACAATTAAGGTTGGGTTTTGGACTGCGATTTGGAGGGTTTTGAGTATAGCGGCTTTCGCTGGTCCAGCCAGTGCCCTGGGGTGGCTGTATGCGTTTAGTACGAACAGAGACGAGGAGTTTCTTCTGCTAGGCGGAATTTCAATTAATATACAATCGAGCTCTACGTTTTCAATCTCGTGGTTAACCACGGTAAGATTTCTATGTACCAACGTAGTGGTTAAAGGCTGTTTTTTGATGTGACATGGCAGAACCGCCCGGTACCCTGGCAGTTTTAGTCGAGACATTCTGGGTTCTTGAATCGCTATAACGTTAGGTTTTTAGTATTGCGACTGAACGTGTAACTGCAGATTTGTTTTTTGTTGCGCATAGACCTGCAGTTCTACTGCCAAATTGTTACGGTTTTAGGATTGGCCATTTTGCTGGGATAGATCGATTGGCGCCCCTTGAGATGATGTTCGATGACAGTGTGATGACGTTAATGAAATGTTGGCGGGTCTAGCGCGAGCTCTCCTGCCCGCGACACTGACCGCTTCTTCCTCCTTCCTCGTCTGTAACATGCCCGATGCCACAGAGCAATCGTCCCGATCGTTAACGAGGAAGTTTGTCGATGCTGATGACTCAATGACATGACTATGGGCGTGCCTTCTGGCTGAAGAAGAGGAAGAAGAAAGAAAACTGCTTTCCGCCACGACTATCCTCTCATGAATCCTCGCCCAGGATGATTTCGGACCACTGGTCTCCAATATCCGATGGCCGAGGCACAGGCACACATCGCATGGCATGGGCAGGGGTCATGTGCTCAGTGTGGCGGCGTTTGGGTCTTTGGGGTCTCAGGTCGGCAAATAGGGTCAATAGGGTCACATGGTCTTCGCTTGTGTCGCTGTATCTTGGTGTCGTCTGGATGTCGTCTCAGATCAGTCTCAGTCGCGTCTTGTGGTCAAGGCAGTGGGACGGGACGGAGGAACGGCAAGGTCGCGTCAGGTCCAGCAGGTTGGGGACCAGCCAGGCGATGCACTCCATGGAACCCGCTGCCAGTGCCGGAAGCGGACACAGGGCGCAGAAGTTCCGGACTAGGATGATTAGGGATGATGTACCCAGTAGCTCCAACCAAATGTTAGTGGCGGCAAACCGGTGAACACAGGAGAAAGAGAATGGTGAGATGATGCCCAATGACAGTGAGATGACGTTTAATAAAATGCTGGCGGGCCTAGCGCGAGCACTCCTGTGCGCGCTACTGCCTCCTTCTTCCTCCTTACTCATCAGTAACAATATATTTTCGTGTAATGACCTCAGCTGTGACGAGAGGAGACTGCATCGCTTACTTCTTCTTGTGCTTTGCTTATTCGTCTCCGCACTCTCACTACTGTTGGCTCTGCTCCCCACGCATGAAAACCTTTATTCCTACTGGTACATATCTTGGCATATACAAAACATTGCATGAAACAGTTCCGCAAAGCCTGAAGAAACTGTTCATTCTAGCTTTTTCTAACTTTTAATCTGGCAACCTGTGTAAGATATACCCGCTCCACAAGGAGCAGCCTTACGGCAATAAACACCGGTCGTCCTTTACAACTGAAACAATGGTGTCGTCATTTGTGCGCGTCTCTAAGTTTACACAAAATGTATGGTGCCGAAACCAGGGACTAAAACGCTGCAACGTTCCGTAAACATCGAGGCCATATAGGGTCGACGAGACAACGAATCCTGAGTCATTACCGCAACAATCCTTGGAGGTGAAACCGCCTTGGACTGAAAGGTTAAACGAACGAGGCCTAGAAAAGCCACACCCGACGCTTTAACACGACGCCTGGAGACGCCATACCCGAAGCCAAGCTTGGCTCTAGGAGGACGATCGACACTACATCGATACAGAAATGGATCGGCTGAATAAGGAACGAGGGGCTCTAAGATCCCAGGTGACAAAACTGATTTCCGAGGTGGATTCCTCGTTAGAGACGCATGCGGACGAAAAGGCTCTGAACGTACTGTCAGCGAGGCTTAGCGCCCTCCAAACACAGCTTAACGAGGTGGACGCTGCTATCGAGCCACTTGTGCCTGATGAAGAAGCCGAGAACTACACGCGTACAATCGCTTACAACGACAGCATCGTCACCTGTGCCGCAAAACTCAGCCAGCAAGCCGAAGCTCAGCGAGCGACCGCCGGTCCAGGAGCGGATGCTACACAGGCCCTTCTCGACGGTAACCGGAGCGCTGCCGGTTCAAAGGACAGGTTGCCGAAACTCAAGCTGCAGCGATTTAGCGGCACCGCCACGGAGTGGCAGCCTTTCTGGGAGCAGTACCAGCAGGCGATCCACAGCAACGACTCCCTTTCCAACGGCGAGAAGTTTTTATATATGCAGTCGGCGCTCACTGGGAAGGCTGCGTCAGCGGTGGCCGGGATTCAAGCTACAGGAGCCAATTACAACGCAGTGATCGAGCCTCTGAAGGAGCGTTTCGGACGCATGGATGTGCTAATCCAGGAACACCTCACCGAACTGCTGGACTTACCGACAGTATGAAGCGAGTAGGAGGTAAGAGACCTACGTCGACTCTATGACCACATGCAGCGCAACATATCCGCTCTCGAGGCGCTTGGCGTCAAAACAGACGGCTACGGCGCAATGCTCAGCGCCGCGTTGCTGCGAATGCTGCCAAGCGACCTTGTCATAAATTATCACAAGCGTTGTTCAGCAGAAAGGCAGGAAGACATTCTTTGCATTGCAAGTCTGCAAGAATTTGTGAAAAATGAAGTGGAGAGTAGGGAGAAGGCGGTGCAGGTTGGTCAAGGGGAAAGCAAGAACATTAAACCCCGATTCGAGAATGGAAAGTCCAGAGTTTCAAAGGCTTCAGCGGCTTCTCTCTTTTCCGCCAGTGATATGAAACAGAATGAGCCCTGCGTATTTTGCGCCGCTAGGGATCATGTAACTAAATAGTGCCAGACCTCGCCTTCTCTCGACGAAAAGAAAAGGGCACTGCGTCAGGCAGGTCGATGCTTCTGCTGTTCTGTTAAAGGGCACACATCGAAACATTGTCTCAACAAGGGAGTCAAGTGCAAGAAATGCGGCAAAAGGCATTTGACTCAGATGTGTGATCCTGCGTGGCAGCCAGCAAACAGCACATCAGCCGAACTGCATGCAGCTACAAGAAAGAAGAGGGACAAAGATCCCACTGTGCTGCGCCAGACTGCCCAAGTATGGTCAGAGGGACCGCAAAAAAAGAACGCTAACTCGTCTTCTGTTTGACGGAGGTAGCCAGCGCAGCTTTGTGACTGAAGAGCACTCACACCAACTACAGTTAGAAGTTCTGGGTGAAGAAGACATCACCATTTACCCCTTTGGAGGAGCGGGAAATGTTATTAGGCAGAAACAAAACCGTGTACGAGTTTGGTTGAGAAGTCAGTACCACCAAAAGGAGCATTCTATCGAAGCTTTAGAGATACCTGAGATCTGCTGTGATCAGTTGAGTCTTCCCGAAAAGGTGATTCAAGCAGTGCAGGCAGAGATAACGGAGCTTGCAGATGCAACCGTACCACCAGGTCATCTAACAAGAAAAGGCATCGGCATCCTTATTGGTTCCGATTATTATTGGAACCTCGTATCTGGCGACGTGCGGAAATTGCATGACTCATTAGTGGCACTGAAGTCGGAATTCGGCTGGACATTGCAAGGTCCTATCCCTTTCAGCAGTTCGTCCGCCAGCTGTTTGTCAGTGGCTGTGCTGCGAGCCAGCGTAGGTGACGAGACTCACTGCCTTGCTGCTGACCTTAAGTCATTTTGGGAGCTCGAAAGCATGGGCATTGTCGAGCCTGTTGTCCAACAAAACGAAGACAAAGCAGTCATCCAAGCATTTGCATCATCTGTCAAGCTCGTTGACAGACGCTACG
This sequence comes from Amblyomma maculatum, assembly GCA_023969395.1. Lineage (NCBI taxonomy): Eukaryota > Metazoa > Arthropoda > Arachnida > Ixodida > Ixodidae > Amblyomma > Amblyomma maculatum. The sequence continues at coordinate 217,194 of JAJIZL010020846.1, read as the reverse complement.
AAGTCGCCTTACCGTGGAAGCAGGTCAAACTCAGCCTAGGCGACAACAAGGCAGTTGCAGAGAAGCGTTTCAACAACCTCACAAAGAAGCGAATGAGAAATGAGGATATGATACACCAGTATGATGCTGCAATACGTCAGTACCTCCATCAATGTTTTGCCGAAAGACTCCCAGTAGAGGGAAGCAGCAGCTAAGAAAACAGAATTTATCACATGCCGCATCGAGCAGTTATTAAGCCAGACAGCCTTTCCACCAAACTCAGAGTTGTCTTTGACGCATCATCCAGCGAACCAGGATGTGCCTGTTTAAATCAGGTTCTGGATGCCGGACCTAACTTGAACCCGCATCTCCAGAAAATCCTGTTAAACTTTAGGATTCATTGCATTGGCATTACCGCCGACATCTAAAAGGCATTCCTGCAGATATCGGTCCGTCGTGAAGATCGAGATGCGTCGAGATTCTTGTGGTATGAACAGATGCCGACAAAGGAAGACCCAAGGCCGCTTGTAGAGACGTGGAGAATGGCAAAAGTGCCCTTTGGAGCTACTAGCAGTCCATTTCTTCTCGCCGCTACCTTGCGTCACCACTTGTCGACAACAGAAGTTCATCCCAAGACAGCTGCAATTATGGCAGAAACCCTCTACGTGGATGACTAAATCACTGGAGCAGACTCGGAGCAAGAGGCGGAAGACTTTTACCGCGAAGCACTGCAGGTTCTGAGCCTAGCGAGCATGTCCCTCCGTAAATGGAACTCGAATTCCAAAAAAATGCTCCAATTGTTTGACGACGACGGGACAAGGGGTGCCCTGAGCCGAGTGGAATGTCCAACAGCAAGCGTGTCTAGAGTGTTAGGACTGGTCTGGAACAAGCACGATGACTGTTTGGGATTTTTATACAGGCCGTATTGGACATACTGAACCAAACCAGCAACACAAAGCGCTTCATTCTTCAGGCGTCGGCCCGAATATATGATCCACTTGGGCTTATCTCACCAGTCACAGTTGCAGCTAAGTTGATTTTCCAAACGCTCTGGGAGTTGGGAGTTGAGTGGGATGCACCCCTGCTGAGGAGGTGCAGTCATCGTGGAAGGAGGGCATTTACAGATCCACCAGTTGACTGAGGTAACGGTACCCAGAAGACACGACGGACTTCACAACCACGGAAGTATGGAGATTCACATTTTCACCGATGCTAGTCCGAAACCTTACGGGGCGGTTGCCTACCTGCGCACTTCAGGAATCATTGCACCAGCCGTGACTCTGATCTTATCGAAAACGCGGGCGGCACCGATTAAGAAGCTCACTCTTCCGAGATTGGAGTTGATGGGAATGCTGATAGGCGCGATATTGAAGGAATATTTGATGCAGTCGCTAAACCTACCAATTGTGAAATGGCATCTCTGGAGTGATTCTACAATTGCACTTCATTGGGCTCGCGGGTTAGCGCAACAGTGGAAGCCTTTGTGGGCAATCGGGTGCTGGAAATTCAACAGCGGACGGATCCTGAACTCTGGAATCACTGCCCAATAACAGAGAACCCTGCCGACCTTCTGACAAGAGGAGTGAGCCTCAAAGCCCTCAAGACAAACACAGTTTGGCGGAATGGACATTCTTGGCTAAAGGAGCCACCCATCGCCTGGCCAAGGCGCAAAGATGACTTCGATATGGCCGCAGCAGAGGAAGAGAGATCAGTGCAAGTGCACAACGTAGCAATAGAGGAAACTGTCTTACCGCTGCACCGGCACAGCTCCCTCTCCAGACTTGTTCGTGTTGTTGCATGGATGCAGCGATTCTTGCACAACTCAAGAAGGCCTAACCAGAAAATGAATGGATATCTGACGACAGAAGAGGTCACCCAAGCAAAAACTTGTCTTATACGTCAGGTGCAAAAAGAGGCTTTCCGTGAAGAGCTAGAGTGCGTGCGTCGGACATCACGCTTGCCTTGCAGCTCTCCTTTGCGGGATTTGAAAGTTTACTGCAATGAAGACGGGTTGCTAAGAGTGGGGGGACGTTTGAGCAATGCTGGCCTCTGCTAATGCACCGCGCATCCGAAAATCCTGCCTGCCGGTCACCATTTCACTGAACTCTTGATAGTCGCCACTCATCGCCGCCTTCTACACGCAGGTGCACTTGAGACTCTCACAGAACTGAGGGAGCAGTTTGGGATAGTTCGGGGAAGACAGATGGTGAAAAAGATCCTGAAGAAATGCTTGACCTGCAGTCGTTTCAACAGCCGCGCTGCTACTGAGCCAGTCGCCCCCTTACCTCGAGACAGGGTAACCCAGGCTCCACCATTCGAGGTGACGGGTATCGATTTTGCCGGGCCGTTGAACACAAGGGATCAAGGCAGCAAGAAATCATACATCGTCATCATCACATGCGCAGTTACCTGCACCTTGAACTGTTGGCTGACATGTCTACTCCTAATTATCTAATGGCATTTAAGAGGTTTAATTCTAGAAGAGGTGTCTGTCGAGTCATATTTTCGGACAACGCTAAGACGTTCCAACGCGCTTCAAGAGGTCTGAAACGGCTATGGACAACGCTACGTGGAAAAGAAATCCAAAATTATTTCTTAAACCACCAGATAAAATGGAAGTTTATTGTCGAGAGAGCCGCCTGGTGGGGCGGATTCTGGGAGCGAATGGTTCGTTCTGTGAAGACTTCCCTGAAGAAAGTTCTAGGCAACAGCTTGTGTACTTTCGAGGAGCTGACTACAATCTTGGCAGAAATTGAGGCTGTGATCAACTCAAGACCTCTAACCTACGTGTCCACAGAAGCTGACGAGCCGGAGCCACTGACTCCATCCCATTTTATCGTGTGAAAGCGTTTGACGACCTTGCCCCCGGGCAGCAGCGTAGAGTCAGTATCTCCATCACCGGGTCAGCTGACTCGTCGATGGCGATACCGCCAAAGTTTGGCTGACCACTTCTGGCGTAGGTGGCAGCGCGAGTAGCTAACAGGACTTCGCTCCTCTCACTTTGCTGTACCAAACCCATCTAGCGCCTTGAAAAAAGGAACTCTCGTGCTAGTTCATCAGCCTCATCTGCCAAGGCAGCTGTGGAAAACCGGACAAGTTACTGATGTGCTTGTCGGGCGTGATGGATACATAAGAGCCTGCATGGTGCGCCTACTTGGTGGGACCATCCTAAGAAGACCGATCCAGTTGCTCTACCCCATGGAGACTACCTGCGAATGATCTGAAGCAAATTCCGTGGGGAGTATGAAGAAACTGCTCGGTCTAGCTTTTTCTAACTTTTAATTTGGCAACCTGTGTAAGATATACTCGTTCGACAAGGAGCAGCCTTACTGCAATAAACACAAGTCGTCCTTTACAACTGAAACAATGGTGTCGTCTCAAAGTTTACACAAAGCCTTCTAGTCTCCTACCTAACCTTTCTTCTACGGCCACCGCTGACGATTTGATTTCCCTCTTGGGCCCTCCTCCTTCCAAATTCCCTCGACACCTTCCTGTCATGTGTAAATCCAGAAGGGAAAATGTTTGGGCGTGTTGGTTCACCATCCTCACAGCGATTCGCTCAAAATCACAAAGGACGAGGAGGGGACAGGACAATAGCGCACTTTCATCAAATGTTTATTGCGGTTGGGATATATATATATATATATATATATATATATATATATATATATATATATATATATCGATCCTAACAAGGGAGATTGTGGAAGCATCGCAGATAGCACGATCAGGGGATGAATGCGTCAGCAAACCGTCGGTGGCTCTATCAAAAACTGAGCTGGATTTCTTAGCTTAGGCGGCACGTGTAGATGTTTTTCCTTCTTTCTTTTTGTGATTCTGAGGGGATGAATGCGTCAGCAAACCGTCGCTGGCTATATCAAAAACTGAGCTGGATTTCTTAGCTTAGGCGGCACGTGTAGATGTTTTTCCTTCTTTCTTTTTGTGATTCTGAGGGGATGAATGCGTCAGCAAACCGTCGGTGGCTCTATCAAAAACTGAGCTGGATTTCTTAGCTTAGGCGGCATGTGTAGATCTTTTTCCTTCTTTCTTTTTGTTATTCTGAGGGGATGAATGCGTCAGCAAACCGTCGGTGGCTCTATCAAAAACTGAGCTGGATTTCTTAGCTTAGGCGGCACGTGTAGATGTTTTTCCTTCTTTCTTTTTGTGGTTCTGAGGGGATGAATGCGTCAGCAAACCGTCGGTGGCTCTATAAAAACCTGAGCTGGATTTCTTAGCTTAGGTGGCATGTGCAGATCTTTTTCCTTCTTTCTTTTTGTTATTCTGAAGTGTATATATATATATATGCTCTGCAACAGCAATAAACATTTGTTGAAAGTGCGCTATTGTCCTGTCTCCTCCTCGTCCTTTGTGATTTTGAGCGCTTCGCTGTGAGGATGTGTAAATTCGCCGTGGTCTTTGATGTATGCAGAAATATTGTCTTACCATGCTTAGTCCCTCTTGCACTCTAAACTAGGTTTGGCTGGGAAGAACCACAGCAATCGTCGTCACGTCTCAGTGTCACACCCGTCACACTGTCTCCCCGTCGGTAGCGATGATAACAGACTTGAAGGGTGGCGTATAATTGGCACTCTTCAAAATATTTGGCAGTTTCTAACAATGTTTCACTGCTCATCCTAGATCAACAGTAGTACGCTCAATTCGGTACCAAGCCATCGCATATCTATATCACAAATGAAATCTATAGGCTTTTCCGTTCAGTCCATCGCCAATGGTAGGCACACGTTGATTGTTCTCCGGCTGCTACCGCCTAAAGTTTCGGAGTTTTCTACTTTCCTTGGAATTGTTCCGGGCACAGGTCTTAATGACATATTGTTGTTTTTTTTCTGTTTAATATTTACATGGTTATGGTTGCGCCATGGTTGCGCCTACTGCGATGGGGAGGACCCTGCCTACTCAAGGTCATTCCAAATAGAAAAATGAAACACTATTAAGCAATAAACCTCATGTTGTCAGACCACTAATCCTTTGCTTCGAATAAACATGCAGAGAATTGGTTATAATTGATGCTCTCCCCAATGTTGCATAGACGCCTGATGTATGAAACTTCACGCTAATTCGCTTTCATCAAAGACAAATGCCACGTGAGCACATATTACAGGAGTTTTTCGCAATAGATGAAACATACAAGCAATATTCCCGCGAAACCTTGAAAACTGTATTCGTTGTTTTTTAGCAGACCCTGCCATGCGGCCTTACCACTTTGATCCTGGCACGCATATCATTTCTGCATTCTCTATTGTTTTAATCCTCAATGTCGCGAGACGCACCGTTATCAGCTTTTTTGGTGCGCAAGATGCGTCGGGATCTGTCTTGAAGATTCCGACCACTCGCGTATGTTTCTACAATGTTCCAGGTCGTGCTAGTAACAGTTTGCGACATTACCTAGTTGGTTCTGGGCACATTTGAATTGAGCGTCGACGAGTGCGACGGGCATTATTTTTTCAATGACCAGCGAACACGTTGGTTGTTATCGTCGCTGCTAAATCGCTTAGGTCATTTGCGGGCGCAAGTCAGCCCAATAAAGAGTTTATTCCACTGAATTTGAAGCCTCCTCATTTATTGCGAATGATCTTGTCACCACTACGTGAGAGTATTGAGCATTTCATACGGATGGTTCTAAAACAGAAAATTATGTTGGAAGTGCAATTGTTCGCAACAAATGGAGCAAACAGTGCGACTATATGAATCTTAATCAATTTTTACTGCGGAATGTTGTGCAGTCTCTGTAGCGGTAGAAACAATTATAAACGAGAACGAAAACAAAACAGTAATATTTACTGTGACTCCATAAGTGTAGTTCGAGCACTGCAACACAAAAATGCAATGGAGCCTTTAATTGGAGATATCATCCACAATGTCGTAAAAGCTGATAGAAAAGGACAGGTTATAAAATTTCGCTTTGTCCTCAGCCGCAGGGAGATAAATGAGAATTAAAAAGCGTTCAAATGTACTGCATGCGCTCATGACACTGTAATAAGTCAACATTTCCCGTAATGATTGTATAAAATTTATAATGACTAAACTAAGAGATAAATGGCAGGCTCCATAAAATCTCGTAACTAAAGGCAAGCTATACTTGCACAAGCCTATTGTTCAAGAATGGAACTCATCCAGTCATGAAGCGCGCTTGTTTGAATTAATCCTGTGGCGCCTCGGCATTGCACGCACACCTCACACACAATTTCATACTCCACGAAAAAGAAAAACCTACATGCGAGGCATGAAATGAACTGCTGGCAATAAACCACATTTTATTATTGTGTCGTGCGCGTAGACGCGTAGACGGTGGAGCAATGAACCGCTCAACCAGTGCGCGATTCCCGCTTCGGTGCTGTGTTCGCAAGGGTAGCGCGTGTGAACGAAGGATCAACGACCCTCTCGACGTTTCCTTCCTCCTTTCCCACCAGCCCTTCCTGTCTGTACCGGCCGGCCGTGTCTGGAGAGAGATGACTTCGGACCGCGCCGATGAGCTGCCGCCAGCGCGCACCGCTTGAGTCGAGTTCTAATAAATAGTTCTTGTGTTCGCGAACGTCTTGTATCTTCAAGCCAACCGCGGACATAACAAATATCATGCATGAAATTGGAGGATGCCCAGAGGAAGCAATTTATGTGCTTCTATAGTGAACACATCCCATTTCATCTAAGCATCTTGTTCAGAGAGGATGCTATTGTCGAAATTCCTTGTTTTAGATTTAAAAAAAAAATAAAGCTAATAAACAAACTGTGACTTATTTTTAACAACCCCGAGTTTGGCACATGATATTCGCGATAAAACCCAACACCACACAGCTAACCCCCGTACAACCTCGGTAAGCCTGAATGCCTCTGTCGTGACGCAGAGATTGACGCGACCCGGCCTTCACGTGGTGGCGTGCAGAGACTTCGGGTTGAGGAAGGATTGAAGTTTCGAAATGGGTAAAATGAAAACAAGCGGGTTTATATGCACTTTGAGAGAACTTATTTACATAACAAAAAAGGTAGGAACCGCAAAATGGCAAGAGTCCATACAAAAAAGCGTCTGGATGAGCCTTTACTCAGGGATAAGAGCAACATTTCATGCTCTGCACCGTCCTTAAATCCCCTTATGTATAGCCGCTCTCTGGAGATGTTGGCAGATCGTTACCAGGGCACATCTCTCAGATATCGGATACCAGTAGAACACATCATCCCACTGATTGTATGATGCACTGACTGGCCCAGTTTTTGTTTCTGTAGATCCTGTTCTGTAGAGCGTGGGAACGGCGAGGAGGTAAACTTCGCTTCTCCTGCAAAGATCCGCCATGACGGTGCAGATGTGTTACCCTCTCAGAAGCACACGCATACAGATGGCGCCAAGGAGACGGCCCCAGCATCGTCGGGTTTCCAACTCTTTCCTGCGGTCACTGGTAGCGGCCTCTAATTGCCGTAATCTCCAGGCTCCTTTCTTCTCCCGAACGTCTGCGGAATGGGTCACTCCGATCGTCCCCCGCTGACAATCTGCGTCCCTCGACGGGAAGGGTCAACATTCGAACAAAGCGTGGGAATTCACCTCAGGCCGTTTCTTACTGTACGGCGTTTCTTTCTATTTGTCCTGAAGTTCTCCTCGTCTGATGAAATGTCGCCAACTTGGCAATTGTACAGTCACAACGGTTTTCTCCCCCGCCAGAAGACTTACAGAGAGCAGCAGTCGCAGCAGCTACATGAAGAGACGACTTAATTACCTGCACATGTACGCTTGAAGCTGGCTGTTGCTTGCCGCGTTCTTGAGTTGTCTCTGAAACTCAACCCCATGTCCAAGCAAGAACTCGTTTAGCGCGGTGAAACCAACATGAATAACCAACTAGGCCCAATTCTCGCCATTTTAGAACTCGGCTCCCATCTGATGATGCCGATAGATAGATAGATAGATAGATAGATAGATAGATAGATAGATAGAT
>JAJIZL010020846.1:183092-202272 GCA_023969395.1 Amblyomma maculatum | reverse complement strand
CCCCTGATCGTGCTATCTGCGATGCTTCCGCAATCTCCCTAGTTAGGCTAGTACTGTGGCGATACAAAGCAACTATTTTGGCGAACAAAGGCTGGCAAGGTGTCAAAACTATTGCTATGTATCGCCACCGTACTATCCTAACTAGGGAGATTGCGGAAGCATCGCAGATAGCACGATCAGGGGATGAATGCGTCAGCAAACCGTCGGTGGTTCTATCAAAAACTCAGCTGGATTTCTTAGCTTAGGCGGCACGTGTAGATCTTTTTCCTTCTTTCTTTTTGTGATTCTGAAGTGTATATATATATGCTCCGCAACCGCAATAAACATTTGTTGAAAGTGCGCTATTGTCCTGTCTCCTCCTCGTCCTTTGTGATTTTGAGCGCTTCGCTGTGAGGATGTGTAAATTCGCCTGTGGTCTTTGAGGTATGCCGAAATATTGTCGTACCATGCTTCGTCCCTCTTGCACTCTAAACTAGGTTTGGCTGGGAAGAAACACAGCATTCGTCGTCACGTCTCATTGTCACACCCGTCACACCGTCTCCCCGTCGATAGCGATGATAACAGACTTGAAGGATGGCGTACAATTGGCACTCTTCAATAGATTTGGCAGTTTTTAACAATGTTTCACCGCTCATCCTAGATAAACAGTAGTACGCTCAATTCGGTACCAAGACATCGCATATCTATATCACAAATGAAATATATAGGCTTTTCCGTTCAGTCCATCGCCAATGATAGGCACACGTTGATTGTTCTCCGGCTGCTACAGCCTAGAGTTTCGGCGTTTTTCTACTTTCCTTGGAATTGTTCCTGGCACAGCTGCTAATGACATATCGTTGTTTTTTTGTTTAATATTTACATGGTTATGGTTGCGCCATGGTTGCGCCTACTGCGATGGGGAGCACCCTGCCTACTCATGGTCATTCCAAACAGAAAAATGAAACACTATTAGGCAATAAACCTCATGTTGTCAGACCACTAATCCTTTGCTTCGAATAAATATGCAGAGAATTGGTTATAATTGATGCTCTCCCCAATATTGCATAGACGCCTGACGTATGAAACTGCACGCTAATTCGTTTTCATCAGAGACAAATGCCACGTGAGCACATATTACAGGAGTTTTTCGCAATAGATGAAACATACAAGCAATATTGCCGCGAAACCTTGAAAACTGTATTCGTTGTTTTTTAGCAGACCCCGCCATGCGGCCTTATCACTCTGATCCTGGCACGTATATGAATTCTATATTCTCTATTGTTTTATTCCTCAATGTCGTGAGACGCACCGTTATCAGCTTCTTTGGTGCACAAGATGCGTCGGGATCTGTCTTGAAGATTCCGACCACTCGCGTATGTTTCTACAATGTTCCAGGTTGTGCTAGTGAAATGTGGATCTAATGGTTGGTTGGAACGTCTAGCGCTGGCAGTACTTTGGGCAAAGCAGGATCGAATTACCAGCCGCAGGGCACAGCTTCAGTGCGAGCGAGATGGGCGCCGGAGACAAACGATGGTGATGGCGATGCCGCAGCGTTTTCTGTCCTTTGTCTTCTTTACATTTTCCCCGCGTGAAGAAGTCGCCATCCTGGCGACTCAGGGAGAAGAGACGACCAGAGGGTTGTAATATGGCTTGAGGCGGCTAACGTGGACAACCTCGCAGCCGCGACGGCGGTGGTCAGAAGAGGGGATGACTGGCTCGATGACGTAGTTCACAGGGGATGTGCGCTCCAAGACGCGATAAGGTCCGTGGTATTTGGTGTCTAGTTTGTTGGTGGCAGGAACGCATAGCCAAACGAAGCTGTCGGCCAGGAACGTGGGAGCAGGGGTATCGGTATCATGCTGATCTTTGCGATAGCCTTGAGTGTTGGAGGTAACGTGCGAGCTAGCTGACGGCATTCCTCGGCCTTCTGTGCAATATCTGACAAAGCACTGTACTCAGAGGCATCTGGATGGTATGGCAAAATTGTGTCCATAGTACAAGATTGTTCACGGCCATATAAGAGAAAGAAGGGCGAAAACCCAGTTGTTGCTTGGGTGGCAGTGTTGTACGCGAACGTTACGAATGGCAGTACCTGGTCCCGGTTGGAGCTTCCCGATTCAGATATAACATACATTGCGAGCATGTCCCCAAGCGTACGGTTGAAGCGCTCCGTGAGGCCGTTTGTTTGTGGGTGGCACGCAGTTGTAGCCCGATGTATCGATTTAAAAGACGACAGGAGCTCTTGGACCACTTCGGAAAGAAAGACACGACATCTATCACTCAGTTGCTCGCGAGGGGCGCCGTGTCGAAGAATGAAGTGTTGAAGAAGAAAATGGGCTACCTCTCAGGCTGTCGCCGCGGGAAGTGCAGCAGTCTCGGCGTAACGGGTCAGGTGATCGACGGCGACGATGACCCATCGATTACCAGCGGCACTGCATGGTAGCGGACCATAAAGGTCAATTCCCACGCGATCAAACGGGCGAGCTGGACACGGTAAAGGCTGGAGAGGGCCAGCAGGGTGGCGAGAAATCTTGCGTCGTCGACAGGCGGTACAAGAGCGAATGTAGCGACGTACGAAATTGTACATTCCCCGCCAGTAGTACCTCTGACGAATTCGGTCATAGGTTTTCAGGACGCCGGCATGAGCGCTTTGCGGGTCAATGTGATGGTGGGCACAAACCTCGGAGCGGAGGTGCCGCGGAATGACAAGAAGCCACGTTCGGCCGTCTGAGTTGTAGTTCCTGCGGTAGAGATGGCCGTCCCGAATGGCGAAATGGGAGGCCTGTCGGCGGAGTGCCCGAGGATGCGTAGTCGCGGAAGTAGTGTCAAGGATATCTAGCACGTTAGAAACCCAAGGATCTTGTCGTTGCTCAAATAGCATATCCTCACTGGTGAGTGCTGACAAGAATGCTTGAGGAGGGGACGATGAGTTAGGCGAGCGCACCGGTAACCGAGAAAGAGCGTCGGCGTCAGAGTGCTTGCGGCCAGAGCGGTACACTACACGGATGTCGTATTCCTGAATCCTGAGAGCCCAGCGCCCTAGACGGCCAGACGGATCCTTGAGAGACGCGAGCCTGCAGAGAGCGTGATGGTCTGTAACTACCTCGAGGGAGTGGCCGTATAAGTAAGGGCGGACTTGGTTATAGCCCACACGATTGCTAAGCACTCCTTTTCGGTAACGGAGTAGTTGGACTCGGCTTTGGTGAGAGCACGGCTTGCGTAGGCGACAACGTATTCGGAGAAGCCAGGCTCGCGCTGGGCGAGGACGGCGCCGAGGCCGACACCGCTGGCATCGGTGTGAAGTTCTGTAGGTGCAGTAGGGTCGTAATGGCGAAGGATTGGTGGTGACGTCAGAACATTGCGCAGTGTCGCGAATGCATCATCGCAGGCTGGCGACCAAGAGGAGAGGTTAGAGTGCCTTTCAAGAGCTGTGTAAGGGGGGCTATGATGGTTGCGAAATTCCGAACAAAGCGACGAAAGTACGAGCAGAGGCCCACGAAGCTTAGCAGTTGTTTCAAAGTGGTCGGTTTCGGAAAGTCAGCGACGGCGCGCAGCTTCTCAGGATCAGGCAGAACTCAATCTTTACACACAACATGTCCGTCTATTTTGTGAGCTGGCGGGCACCAAAGCGGCACTTTTTGAGGTTCAGTTGAAGACCGGCGCGGGTTAGGCAGGTGAAGACCTGGCGAAGTCGAGTTAGGTGGGTCGGGAAGTCGGTTGAAAAGACGACAATATCATCGAGGTAGCATAAACAGATGTTCCAATTCAGGCCGCGCAGTACAGTGTCCATCATTCTTTCAAATGTGGCTGGGGCGTTACAGAGTCCGAATGGCATAACATTAAATTCGTATAGTCTATCTGGAGTAATAAAGGCGGTCTTCGGACGATCCGCCTCTGCCATGGGCACCTGTCAATACCCGGAGCGTAAATCGAGTGAGGAAAAGAATTCTGCGCCTTGCAAACAGTCTAGGGCATCGTCGATTCGTGGGAGGGGGTACACATCACGACGAGTGATTTTGTTGAGGCGGCGATAATCAACACAAAATCGTATGGAGCCATCCTTCTTTTTAACTAGGACCACAGGAGACGACCATGGGCTACAGGAATCTCTAATTACTTCGCGTTGCAGCATGTCATCGACTTGTTGGGCAATAACACGGCGCTCAGTCGGGGACACCCGATACGGCCGCTGATGGAGAGGTGGGTGAGCGCCAGTGTCAATGAGGTGGGTAACGGTCGTCGTGCGGCCCAAGGAAGATTGCGGGATGTCGAAGGAGGAGCGGAATTGGTGTAGAAGGTCAAGAAGTTGTTCTCGGTGGCGCGGCTCTAGAGCGCTGTCCACAGAATTGTCAAAAAGATCCCGCTCTAGCGGATCTGAAGCCACACGAGTTGGAGTCAAGGCGTCAATCATCAAAAGCGAACAGAAGGTCCACGGGCTCGATGCGGCCGAGGCACTCCCCTTCAATCAACATAGCGGGAGACGCAAGAGGATTGGCTACCAGAAGTGTGCTAGCGCCGTTGTTCATGTCAAGGACGGCAAACGGCAGCGCTAAGTGGCGGCGGCGGTAGACAACGTTAGAGGGCTCAAAGATGACTGTCGCGGCGGTGGTAAAAGAGGCAGTGAGGGGAATCAGAACAGCGCTAACGGGTGGGATGGTTGTGTCATGAGCTACGAGGAGTTTGGTCGCAAAACGAGGACACGGCTCGTGGAGCAGGGCATCAGACGGTGCATCACTCGATTCAATGAGCTCTACTTGAGGACTGGCGCAGTCAATGATTGCATGATGCTGGGACAGGAAATCCCAGCCGAGAATGATGTCATGAGAACATGTGGGAAGAACGACGAATTCGATGATGTACAAGGCTGCAGCAATGACGACGCGAGCAGTGCAGATAGCTGTCGGCTGTATACTGTGAGCGGATGCGGTACGAAGCGATAGTCCCTCGAGAGGCGTAGTCACCTTTCGGATGGAGCGGCAGAGTTTTTGGCTGATAACTGGTACAGCGGCACCGGTGTCGACGAGCGCAAGAGTATGAACACCTTCAACGATGACAGGAATACCATTCGCGGTATTAAGACGAGGACTTTGAATTTCTGTCGAATACGCAGTTCGTGCCTCGCGAACTGCGGCGTTTAGTTTTCCGGCTGGGTAACGGGTCATCGCCGCATTGGCGAAATGTAGCGGCGACGTGGTGATGTTGAACGACGAGGGAGGAAGTCCGGAGGATCAGGGGTTTTTGGAGGACCCGATGGGACTGGGGACTGGGGGGCCAAATAAGGTGGCGCAGGCCGTGCAGCAAAGGCCATATTTATACGGCGCCGGCAGTAGCGTGTAGTGTGTCCAGGGATGCCGCAGTGGTAGCAAATAGGCCTGTTGTCTGCAGTGCGCCATGGAGATGGTGTCTGACGCAAGGGGGGAGCAAAAGCTGTTGGTGCGGACCGCATGGGGGGAGTGATGTTATGTTCGTTGTTCAGCAGGTATAGAAGCAGACGACGAGAACAGTAGACGATGATCTGATGATAGTCAGGAGGAGATATGTATTTACAGATGAAAAATATTATTTACATTGGCAAACAGTTACAGTAACAAGTCACACAGACAACTGCAACTTAAGACAAAATAGACTGTCACACAGAGAAGTCACTACAAGCCCTTACTTTTCTACCGAGCCTCTCGGTTAAAGCCTAGGGACTGTAAATACGTGCTAAGCACGGAGCCTCAAACTTGACTGCTCAAACGTGGTCCGAGGACCGCTTTTTGATGACAAGCATCAACAAAGACCCGAGGGCGGTCACCTTCGGTGATCCGCCCCGAAAATAAAGCAGCCAACCAAATTATTGAAAAACATGCCAGAACCTCCGTGAGTTGGGAATAATCTTGGACCCAGGTCCTTAATTACTTCAAATAAAAGTACAAGATTCAAAACACACACTCTTTCCACTCGCTGATCCTCAAACCCTCTCACACGGCGCCTGTCTTTGACTCCCCTCCTCAGCGTGTTTGCGACGCGACCTTGCAGCTGTGCCTTTGTGAAAGAAACGACGCGGGGGATCTGGAGACGAGGTCACTCAGCCGTCCCGTTCGAGGAAAAGGGGGTGGGGGGCACTGTCCCAGAGCAGTGTACAGTCGCCGTTGCTCGGAATGTCTCGGGCACAGCGGGAGAACGCTGGGCTGATTGCCTACTTCGGGGGGGGGGCAAGTGTCGCGCCTATTGTCGCCCTCTGCTGACCGTAAGCTGGTTCGCAGAAGCGTGCCACTGTTGATCCCGGCTGCGTTCGCGTCTTGGCGACGCCTCGGGGCGAAAGGATGAAACAAGCCAGGCCTCCCGCGAGCCCCGCGAGCCCGCGCCCAAGAAAAGGGGTGACAAGGAGGAAAAAAAAACACAACAGCGCTCGCTCCTTTGCCTCGGCGCATGGGGTGATCGACCGCCAGCGCGACTCCACGTTCGAGTCGCTTTTCACTGCGGCCTTACAGGGGGCGAAGCATAGGCATATGCTGGCTCAGGCGGTCGACTTGAAGTGACTTCGGCATACGTGCGACGCAATACTTGAGGAGGAGCCGGCGCGAATGCTGGCGAGTAGCTCAGTGGCGCAACGTCGGACGATGAAACTGTGGGCGTGAGTAACGGCATTGAGGGTGCGACCGGAGCTGATTGAGGAACAGGATTAGGAAGGACTTCAGATACATGCTGCTGGATTGCATGGCGAAGCTCTGGAACAAGGCCAGTTGTTGACGACTCCTTAACATATGGCTGTAGGGACAGTTTTCGCGCGACCTCCTGACGTACAAAAGCCTTGATGTCTTCAGAGAGGCTTGATGACTCCCTCACCGCGGCTAATCCAGCGAGTGATGCATGAGGCTGGCGAATCAAAGCACGCTCCTTGCGGAGTTCGTCGTAGCTTTGATAGAGGTCGTAGATTTACTTGACCGTATTGGGGCCTTTGGCGATAAGCATGTCGAAAGCGCCGGCATCAATTCCTGTGAGGACATGACGTATCTTAACGGCCTCGGTCATGGTCGGGTCAACGCGGCGACACAAATCAACAATGTCCTCAATATAACTGGTGAACGTTTCACCGGGCAGCTGTAGTCGCGATCGAAGACGCTGTTCCGCGCGGAGTTTTCGGACGGCGGGGCGGCCAAAGACATCAGAAAATTTTGTCTTGAAATTCGCCTAGGTGGCAAAGTCCGACTCGTGGTTTCGAAACCACAGATTAGCGACGTCGCTCAAGTAAAAGATGACATTGTTGAGCTTACGGTTGTCGTCCCAGTTATTGTGACGGCTAACCCGTTCGTAAGTGGTCAGCCAATCGTCGACGTCGTCATCGCTGCTTCCACTGAAGGTAGCCGGGTCCCGTTGACGACGCGCACCTGTGCTGGTGACGGGCGGAGGCAGGTGCAATGAAGTCGGCTCCGTCATTGGGGTAGTCAATGTTCTGCTGCGAAGTTCCATGGGGAGATGGGTACAGGGAATCTCAGATTGACCTCCACCAAGTGAAATGTGGATTTAATGGTTGGTTGGAACGTCTAGCGCTGGCAGTACTTTGGGCACAGCAGGATCGAATTACCAGCCGCAGGGCACAGCTTCAGCGCGAGCGAGATGGGCGCCGGAGACAAACGATGGTGATGGCGATGCCGCAGCGTTTTCTGTCCTTTGTCTTCTTTACACTAGTAACAGTTTGCGACGTTATCTAGTTGGTTCTGGGCAACAATTGAGCGTCGACGAGTGCGGCGGGCATTATTTTTTCAACGACCAGCGAACACGTTGGTTGTTATCGTCGCTGCCAAATCGCTTCGTTCTTTTGCGGGCGCAAGTCAGCCCAATAAAGAGTTTATTCCAATGAATTTGAAGCCTCCTCATTTGTTGCGAATGGCCTTGTCACCACTGCGTGACAATATATAGCATTTCATACGGATGGTTCTAAAACAGAAACTTATGTTGGAAGTGCAATAGTGTCTGGAGAGAGATGACTTCGGACAGCGCCGATGAGCGGCCGCCAACGCGCACCACTTGAGTCGAGTTCTAATAAATAGTTCTTGCGTTCGCGAACGCCTTGTATCTTCAAGCCAACCGCGAACATGACAAATATCATGCATGAAATTGGAGGATGCCCGGAGGAAGCAATTTATGTGCTTCTATAGTCAACACATCACATTTCATCTAAGCATCTTGTTCAGAGAGGATGCTATTGACGAAATTTCTTCTGTTTTAGATTTAAAAAAAATTAAAGCTAATAAACAAACTGTGACTTATTTTTAACAACCCCGAGTTTGGCACATGATGGCATTAAGGCCGCTGTACGGTCACGATTTGGGCGCTGCGACCTGTCCGCTCGAGGACGCATCCGCCAGGTCGTAACAATGGGGCGGACGGAGGCATGCGTCCTCCGCAGGGCTGCCGCAAAGAGTTCATCAACTTCAACTTTTGTCGCATGCGTTCTGTAGGTGCATCGCAAGCTCCTCCTACTTTTTCAAAGATGGCCGCCGACCGAGCGTAGGCGAAGCAAGGCCTAGGCGGACGGTGCCTGTCGATGAAAGATATACTTCATGTAGCTATTGCTCGTTTATTACGATTATTCAAAGCGACTTGGAAATTTGTCTTGCGATGTGCACAAGCATCGAGTGACAGTTCCCCCAGTTGAGTTGACCTGCACCGAGTGGCCGACAAACTTACGGAAGATTTACTACTGCTACACAGTTGCGGTGCCTCGACGTGTTTATTTGGAGCCGTTTGTGATTGCTGCAGGATTTTCACGGACAGCATCAAGAAGCAGCTCCCCGCAGTGAATTATTTCCCTGTGCGCGTATACAGTTTCATAGCAGCGACAATTAGTGCGAGTGTAGCGAAAGTGATACGTTCGGAACGACTGCTGTTTTGCCAAATTGGTGAAATCGCCTGCAAGTATATCTGTTACGAGTGAAAAGCTCACTGCGCACGCTTTGTTTTCCCGAATGTTGATATGAATTTTGAGCTGTGCTAGTCGCATTCATTCGTCTGCGTGCAGCGATCGCGAGCAATCACTGATATCAATCGTGTTTCGTATATGTGCTGTGCTTCAGAACTGCCGTGGGTGTGAAGTGCCCTTTCTGAAAACTGTGTATTACGTGCGCGAAACGATTTTGGCTGCACGGAGAAGCGTCGGGAAGCCGGCACCAATCTGCTGCTTGATGCTTCGTGAAGTATGTTTGCGATGGTTGCTTGTTATTGTTGCTTCGTGTGATGTCTTGAGAGATGTGTTTATTGGGATTAATTGTTGTACTCCGAATGCTCTCATTCGGAGTACGGCATTGTTGTTAGTGTTCTTGGCCTCTTTATATATAGGTATGAGTTGTGGGCACACAACCACGGCGGGCTTGTAACCAAGTTTTAGTGCCGAGAAAAAAACACAAAAAAACAAACGCATTCTTGTTCTGTGAATGGAAAGATTACCGTAGAAATTGCTGAGAAAGCTAAGAAGGTGTGTAAGATTTTTTAGGACAAGTTTAATAGATTGGGCAGTGTTATATGGTAAAGGAAGAAAAGTATAGACACAATCTGAAATAAAATGCCATCTTATGTGTTATTCTGTTTCCCCATTGTAGCAGTATAAGGTTAGAAGGACGGAAGTTTTCTGCACATTGTGCAGGACAGTCCTCATGACATTCTCATGAAAAAAAAAAAACTCGCATTGTGAGCCATGATAATAAACAGTAAGAGTACCTGCAAGCAAGATCTCAGTAGAAAACCACCTGCACGAAAGTGTATAAGGCTCCATGGATTCAGCTTTATCATGCGGCTCACGGAACATAGTGTGAACCTTGGGATGCAAATACATGGCACAAGGCAAATGTTTACATCTGACATGCCTTAAGCTGCATGCAGTAACACTTTATGAGAGTGATGAATGCTGGTACTCACAAGTATGAATCAAGGAGCAAAAATTTTAGGGATATTCATAGCAGAAATTAATGAGTAGAAGGTATGTAACACGGTCACACAAACACTTTCGATCCTCATTGAACTCGATCTGCATTCAACTCGTGCAATCGTGCCCGAGCTTCCTTGGATCGAAGCTGTTTCTGAGCGCTCTTGAGTTTTGAAGCACATCCGAGAGCGGGCGTCGCCACCCTCGATGTCACCTAACGCACACGAAGAAAGCTTCTCAGTGGTCATTCAAAACGGCCGTGCAGCACCGGATGCTTCAATGCTTCCTGAAAACCTCAATCAGGATCACAAGTGTTCGCGTCGCAGAGGTTAAGAAGGAGCAGGTAATTTCAGACCGAGTTTGTTAAGAAATGGGCTGCTATCACAGTTCTTTCAAGTGCATTACTATGAAAAACCAAAGGTATATGCAGAAAATAGCATCTCATAAGCTTTTGTACTCTCAAGATAGGCAGTTTGCACATGTAAGCACTTCAGACGTCACGTGAAATCCTGTGAACAGCTGACCAGCGGCATTGTTTTGAAATATACATTTCCCTCATTGTCTTATGAACAGCCAAAAAAAAAATGCTTTTCATAATGGCAATAACATGCACCTATTATTTACTGCAGATTTCCTGCTCTCATTGTTTAATTTTTGTTTAAGTTTTACTTTTTAATTATTTTGTGGTTGAAGTTGCCTGCAAGTATTTGATTCGTTTGAAAAGCTCACTACACATATCTTGCATTCTGAATTCTGAAATAAAGTTCGATCTGTGCAGGTAGTCGCGTTTGTTCTTCCCCCAGTAGTGACCGTGCATGCACGGCTTTTTCCCTGCAACGTGTCCATCATAAATATTGATTGTGGCTCGTGTGTACTGTGCCTGAAAACAGCCTTGGGTGCGATGTGACCTTTCTGGAAACTATTTTGTATTAATAAAATGATCTCCACTGTCTGCTTTCTGATGTGACTACAGAAGCATCAGCACCACTCAGTGGCTTGATTCTTCATGAAGTATAATTCTTGCACTTATAGCTAGAGTATAGCAAGCCTGTCTTGTCTGTGCCACGTCTTGTTCTGATTAATCGTTATGTTGTGGGTGCTGGGTATCATGATGGTGTGCCGACAAAACTGTTAATTTTCTTGCCTCTCTGAAAAGGGTACATATCTATGATGGGTATCGAGGGTTTCGTGCTGAGCCAAAAACAACAGGAGAGATTCATGTTCCAATATTGCACATACCGTGTAATCAACTTCTGTCATTCTATCCTTAGCTCAACAGATCAAGCTGCCACCAAATGAATGGCTAAGAAAGATGGTAAGGCCCATTATAAGACTATAATGAATTGGGCAATATTATGGTGCAGAATGAAAAAAAAATGTACAATCTGAAAGGAATTTTCAACTTGGCTAAACATTCTTCCAGTTGCAATGATGCAACAATATACAGGTACTTGCACACTTTTACCAGGGCAAGGCCCTTGATCACACTGAGGGGAAGACGAATTCAAATAACGAGTTGCAACTGAACAAGATGAATTTTCAAACAAGTTTCCTTGAGACTAAACCGAAGGTTCGATAGTGTCAACCCTCTACAGCATGATAATTCGGGTAAAATACCGTCGCACAACTACATTACCTTGCATTGCCTTGAGCGGCATAAAGTGATGCTTCTTGAGAATGTTAAATGCTGCTGCTTAGTGTAGCAAGAAAATGGAAATTACTTGGCAAGAACCAAATGTTGAGGAGAACCAGAATGGGGAGGATAAACATTTATTTTCTGGCTTCAAAGACCACTATACTGGTAACAGATGCGTGATGCTACAACTGGGGATATGCATATAACAGCTTAAATTTGCGGCTACAGACAGGCAACATTCATTTTTTGTTCATGGTATAGCATGCAGAAATCTGGATAAAATATCCTTTGCTTTGTTGAATTTCCTGCCTTGAACCAGACCAGTGCAGCATTACTATCAGGCAACACAAACAGCTTGAAATCTCAAAAAAGCCATGTTACACACACCTAAAATCACTGGAGTGCTTCTAGTACTCCACAGATATGGTTGTCAAGTGAAAATTCATGCAGTTGCGTCAGCATGTACCTAGTTAGCAATCTCGGACCGACCGAAAGCTTAGTGCGCTTCACGACTCTGGAACACAGCATCTTACAGCATGTTATGTTTCCTCTCAGAGCAATGTACTTCTCTTTCCTTGTTGAGCTCAGTGGCTATTTTTATAATGTCCCCCTAAATGAAGCTGTCACTGTATACACCCATTGCAAGGACCCCTTTGTATGGAAAATTCCACAGAGCCTGTCTCCACATGCAACACTGCACAAGTGTGAAGAAGTGAGACTACAGTACAAGGCTGCATGCTTGAGGAAAACATAATTGTAATGAATGAGCAAGAGTAGTGCTTTGCCAACTTATCCATTTATTCAATTTGTCGGGGTGGCGCAGTGGTTACGGCGCTCGACTACTGTTCCCAAAGACGCGGGATCGAATCCCGGCCTCGGCGGCAGCTTTCGATGGAGGCGAAAAGCAAGGCGCCTGTGTGCTGTGCGATGTCAGTGCACGTTAAAGAACCCTAAGTGGTCAAAATTTCCGGAGTCCTCCACTACGGCGTCTCTCATAGGCTGAGTTGCTTTGAGACGTTAAACCCCACAAACCAACCAACCAACCAATTTGTGATAGAAAAGAACCCAGCAATATAGTCATCCACACTGCTCATAGGCAAAACAGCATTTTTCTGCTAGTCTACAAAGTGCGATCATCACTATTATATGTTGTGCATACCACTGTGTATCACTGCTGCATTACAACCGCACCCCCCCCTCGTCTACTTGGGGACTACGCATTTCCCAAGTGTGAAACTGCATGAACTAGTTTCTATCCAGCCTTAAGGGGAACAAAGTGGAGACGAAAAGCACAAAAACAAGGCGCACAAGAAGCAGTAGTGCTGGCCAATGTTATTCGACGCAGCCCAAAGGCCTGGAGAGTGAATGAAGGGAAATGACAATGGCAGAGAAGGAAATGAACACACTACAGCACAGGTAGGAACGCATCCACAAGGCTTCACAGGAATTTGTGCATGATCCTGGAAACATCTAAAAAGTAACATTGAAACACAGACAAAAAAAATAAAATCAGGAATGCATATAGAAACCTACACGCATCTAACACGGGACAGGTTGACGTATCATGCAGCATGAGCTCTTCAGGAGAGCAGAATCTGGTGGGGCGATGTAAACTAAGGGCTATTGAACCAGGCACAAACTGGAACCTTCCAGTGGCAGTGAAGCGAGGGCGCCGTTACGCATTCAAGAAATTGTAACTCAGCATAACATGATCAATAAAACGGCACAAGAACACGATCACAGGAAAAGAAGAGGGATTGAAAGGCGCTCTTTCTTTCCATCTTCTTTTCCTGTCATCATGTCCTTGCGCCGCTCAAATGGTCAGTGTGAACCAACTAGCATTATAGCAAGTACTACAAGCATAAAATGGTCAGCACATGTAGCATCCTAGTGGCATGTTCCCATTGCAAGGCAGATGCTGTTTGAGTTACTAAATGGCACATATGGATGAGTTGCGAATGACTATTACATATGAATGCATCCTCTGGTAGGTATGTAAAGCCTCACTGGTTCATACATTTACATTCAATGCTTTTGTAGAGACAGACTCCCTGACGAAGGATCCTGCAGCGGTTGACCAAAGCATGAAATGTGTTTTTTATGGTACACCTGCTGCTTGGTGATATTGTAAAATGACCCAGAAGCCTCCATATGTGCCTATAAATACACAAAATTTACTGAGATGAGCAATTCAAAACACAAAGCTACATTAGATGGGTTTTTAAGCATTGGTAGCATTGAGAAAAGAAAAAACACTGCCAGTTTCAGTTGATTAACGAAATAAGTAAGTATACAAAATGCAACCATAATCTCAAACGGCTCGATGGTGGGCATAGCCATCATTTTTTTAATCAGTCTCAAACAGGCCAGGTGATTGTAAACAGTCAATTAAAGCATTTTGCTTGGATTGACAAGATTATCCAGCAGCTTTCTCACTATATGCAATTATTATATTGACCTAGTAAACATCTTGCAGTTTAGTGTTGCTTTCCTTGCCTCTCTGTCTTAGCATTCGTTACTTGTTACACGAGCCACCTAGTATAAAACATCTGGGTTTGCAAGGCATTTAGCCTCCCGTGGCAAGGACTCCTAACATCCACACACACTAGCTTTCTTCCATTTTTCTTTTATTTGACAGTTCAGAGTTCCAAGCACAGTTTTCTTTCTCAGAAGAGTATTGAATTCTCAGAGGGGATATTTTATTCAATATCACAAGGTACAGTTTTGTCGTGACTCTTTTGGAGAACTGCACTGTGTTTACATGCCACTACAATTGGTTTCTGTTCCTTGAATTGTATTGAGGATCTGTGTATTCACTCCACGATGAACTTGATGTATGGGCTTGCAGGATAGTTATGTAAACAAAGCAAAGGAGTCGGGTATGTAAGTACACTAGTCATAAAAGTATAGTATTTCGTGTTCACAGACAAGTCAAAATTCCATGAAGTCTGCATGCTGTCCTGGCAACTAAGTGACATGCCATTACACTTGGTCACTGTTTTACAATTAGCCCCTAGACAGTTTTCCTCTAAAAGTGGGGACCCTTAGCTGATGCAAGGCAGTGGGCGCTAAGTATTTCTTGATCCCAACTGACCGCTCCGGCCATGCACTATTACTCTGTCGTGCAGTGACGTGACTTTTCAGTGCTTACTCTTAGCTGTATTGTTTTTATGTATGAGAAACAGTGAAATAAAACTACAACAGAAGAATAAAACACTCATTCCACACAAAACATCCAATATATACATATTTGTACTTAGAATAGTCACTTCATATCATGCAATGTTTCGAAAACTTTATGAACTCTTCCTCAGCAGCAGCACAATTGTGCCATAATTCTTGCTTATTTGTGCTCAGCACTAACTGTACAAATATTTCACTTGAAATTTGACTGGTAGAGGCTGTCTCAATCGGTAACAATTCTTTTCAGTACATGCCGCAGCTGAGTAGCTTGAGCTGTGTGGCATGTTAACACTCAATCGCCAGATTTCATTTGCTACTTTCTGTGTCTGAAATGACAAAAGCAGTGCACACACATGAAACCTAGGAAGACCAAATGGCATAGGTCAAGAAAAGGAAGTGTATGCTGCACTTTACACGAAGGCACTTATTAATATAGGCAGCACTGAGCACAGAGATGGAGAAACTAGTATTACGTACTGGGGGGCACGCGAATTGTAGTTTTGCCAAGCAAACTGATTATGAATAGCATAGTCTTGCTGCTGAATCAAATATGAATAGTGCTGGAAACCAAACTGAATACAAATAAACGAGTTCAGCAGCTATTTTAAATGTCTTTGAAGGAGTAAACATTGAATTTTAGAGATAATTTGAACATGCACTGTTTGAATCATTTGCTGTGGCATGGATACCATAACAAATGATTCCATGCACTTTTAAAGATTTGTTACTGTTATGAACCTCGACACATTTTCTTCGTGCAAATGCATTTCATATGCAACACCACAGCTGTACGTTGCAGCCAGAAATGAGGATTATGTGGCGAAATGTACGTCACTAAGAGATTGCTACCACCGGGGAGAACCGCACGGAAAACAGTGCTTCTGTACATGTTACAAATGATGTGCATGTTTGTTTATGCTTTGCAGTCTATTTTCTCACAGTAAAACAGGCGTGTTGTAAAATGTGTTTAGGGTGTAATTTCGGATTAAAACATTAAATGACCAGCTCCTGCATCTTTGCCGCGAGAGCTATACCGGAGTGAACGAGCGAACACAGGCAGGAGAGGTATGAATAGATACACTTTACCTTTCGATGTATACGTCCGGGAGTACTTAAAAAAATTCGTGCCGTCTTCTCCTCATACTAACATAAACCCACCAAGTAGACGGCGAAAGCAGGTGCCGCTGGGGCATGCGTGCGTCTACGCTGTTGCTGGATGATTGCATCGCCGGCGACATAATCGCTCTACTAATGGCCAGTTCATACTGTTTGTGCTGTATATTCGGGGGCTCAATAAGTTTACAGCTAGGGTGCAAATTAATTTGATAGCCGACGATCGAGAGCCACCGTGAAGAGGAAAAGTTTCCCCAAACCAGCGCCGCAGCCGTCATATGCAGCGTTTCGACGTTCGAAGCAGCGCGCGCCAGGCGCGCCAATCAGAGCGCTGGAGAAGTCCGCCACCCAAAAGATGCCCCAAAGTACAGTGGCTAGAATAGGGGAAGTGTGCAGACCGCGCTGCCGACTCTGAAGCCCTTCCGTGATGCTCCGGAGCGGGAGATCCAGGGGGCGTTGGAAACGCTTACACGTCCGCTGACTGCGTGTCGTCTGCTCGCCGCGCAGACATCCCTTCAAGATCCGATGCATACTTTCTGCTCTTACTGCGACCTCCACTTTTACACGGCATCTTTATTTATTTGTCAACTATCTAAGTCATGCCGATGAAATTTTATTATTCTATGCAGCGGCCATTTTTAAGCGGAAGAATTACAACCAGCATTCTAAGCGGGACTTCGCCGGGGTGGCTTTAAAACCTCCTTTGAGCAATCACTCCAAGAAACACTTGCCACCAGTAACTGCCACCAGACACTGGCCGAGGTAAAACGATTAATTTTGCTGGCCACAGTGCTAGATAGACCACTCCGCAATTTCGGTACCCAGTTTTTCTTTCTTTTTTTTTCACGTATTAAGCTGCCAGTCATTCAAGCTGCGCTTTGATCGAAGGTCGTTGGCTTCATCCTATATGACACAGTGGCATTAAAGACGTTAAATAGTTCCTTGCGTTTTCATTAGGATTAAGGAGACCTAATTAAGTACTTAGCTAAACGTGGCAAGGCACGGCATAACAAAGCTACAGGAGGCAATACTTTTCTAAACATGAGCTGTAAACATTGCATGTATATCCATGCTAGTAAACCACCCCTGAATTTTTTTTTTATCGTGAATGTTTTTCTTTTCCGAATAGATAGGTGAGCAGCTGAAGAATCACTTAAGGATAGTAGTAATTTTGTTTTTGCAGTTACTGTCTTGCTTCGCTACTCATTTTGCCTGGGCTGCTTAATTTGGCTGTTTTTCTTCTGTGAGACAAGAACAAACACCTCTGCTGCACAACGAAATTTCATTTTATAATTGATTAGCAGGCGCTGAAGCATTCGGAAAATTTCTGAATTACCGCCATTTTTCTTTTTTGTTTTTCAGTGGATTTATTTAAATAACTGGCAGTTATCATTTTTTTATCAAGAGCTCTGAACTTCGCGACCGTATTGGGTGGAAGACTTTAGCAACCCGAAGAAAAATCTGCTGACTGAAGTTCTTGTACAGCCTTTACAATGATTGTACCGGTATTCGAGACAACACGAAAAAGATTGAGTTATCAATGCCGCATTATGTATTTAAGTGTTCGTTTTTCCCTAAAACAATTCTGGACTGGAATAAGCCTCCGAATGATGTAGTCGGTGCACCTGGCTTCCTAAGTGCTGTCGAAATTTTCCTTGAAACGGTTTTTGACACATGCATATCAAGGCACAATCCGAAAAATGGGCCGGAATACGCCGTACAAAGGGGCCACCCACGCTCGTTCTATCAATTAACAAAGCAGTTGTGCCATAAATAACGTGCCAAAGCTGACGTGACAGTAATTATTTTCCAAAGCAGCTCGCAAAACAGCAGCGTTGCGCCTTTCAATAATTTCGCACACCGAACAACAATACCTAGTACGATTTGTACTCGGTTTTGTAACGAGGTACAAAACAATGACATTGTCGCCGGCTCATCGTACACCGTGAGGCAGAATTTGCACCAAAGAACAACGCAAAGCGCCCACATCCCGTGCGCACTCCAGGGTTCAAGCACGCGTTTCATGCGCCGACCTGACGTTAAAGCGAGAAGGTGCGCCATCTAGCGGAAGCATCACCAGGCGGCTTCAATGCTCCCCATAGGCGCCGCTTGGTGGTAATCACACTTTATCATTCTAGCCACTGTACCCAAAGTGACCGTATCACCCTATGCGCCACCCGTGTCGAACGCGTCCGCCAGCTGGCGGAAGGCGGACGAGCGCAGCGCCTATAAAAACGACCGTACGGGGGCTTTTAGTTGTATATGCGCGATAAAACCCAACACCACACAGCTAATCCCCGTACAACCTCGGTAATCCTGAATGCCTCTGTCGTGACGCAGAGATTGACTCGACCCGGCCTTCACGTGGTGGCGTGCAGAGACTTCGGGTTGAGGAAGGATTGAAGTTTCGAAATGGGTAAAATGAAAACAAGCGGGTTTATTTGCACTTTGAGAAAACTTATTTACATAACAAAAAAGGTAGGAACAGCAAAATGGCAAGAGTCCATAGCAAAAAAAGCGTCTAGATGAGCCTTTACTCAGAGATTAGAGCATCATTTCGTGCTCTGCACCATCCTTAAATCCTTTATGTATAGCCGCTCTCTGGAGATGTTGGCCGATCGATACCAGGGCACATCTCTCAGATATCGGATACCACTAGAACACATCATCCCACTGATTGTCTGATGCACTGACTGGCCCAGTATTGTTTCTGTAGAGCTTGTTCTGTAGAGCGTGGGAACGCAGAGGAGGTAAACTTCGCTTCTTCTGCAAAGATCCGCCATGACGCTGCAGATGTGTTACCCTCTCAGAAGCACACGCATACAGATGGCGCCAAGGAGACGGCCCCAGCATCGTCGGGTTTCCAACTCTTGCCTGCGGGCACTGGTAGCGGCCTCTAATTGCCGTAATCTCCAGGCTCCTTTCTTCTCCCGAACGTCTGCGGAACGGGTCACTCCGATCGTCCCCCGCTGACAATCTGCGTCCCTCGACGGGAAGGGTCAACGTTCGAACGAAGAGCGGGAAATCACCTCGGGCCTTTTCTTACAGTACGGCGTTTCTTTTTATTTGTCTTGAAGTTCTCCTCGTCTGATGAAATGTCGCCAACTTGGCAATTGTATAGTCACAACGGTTTTTTCCCCCGCCAGAAGCCTTACAGAGAGCAGCAGTCGCAGCAGCTACTTGAAGAGACGACTTAATTACCTGCACATGTACGCTTGAAGCTCGCTGTTGCTTGCCGCGTTGTCCTGATTGTCGTAGGCCAGATTGCTTGAGTTGTCTCTGAAACTCAACCCCATGTCCAAGCAAGAACTCGGCTAGCGCGGTGAAACCAACATGAATAACCAACTAGGCCCAATTCTCGC
>JAJIZL010020846.1:160957-182692 GCA_023969395.1 Amblyomma maculatum | reverse complement strand
AGATAGATAGATAGATAGATAGATAGATAGATAGATAGATAGATAGATAGATAGATAGATAGATAGATAGATAGATAGATAGATAGATAGATAGATAGATAGATAGATAGATAGATAGATAGATAGATAGATAGATAGATAGATAGATAGATAGATAGATAGATAGATAGATAGATAGATAGATAGATAGATAGATAGATAGATAACTGTGTGACGGGAACATCAAGTAACGAACATTGTCAAGCAATTGGCTAGAGTAACTGGCATTATCGACTGCACGCGATACATTCCTCTTTATAACGCACTTGTTTATTCTCATCAAAATTACTACAACTTTGAATGGGGAACTGCAGCACAGTCCTTTCTCAGTAAAATTCGCACCGTACAAAAAACTGTTCTTCGCTATGCACCTAATGTAATTATAGGTTACCCAGCAAATATTTCTTTCTTAAAGCTGGTGTGATACAAATCGTTGAATTGTATCAATACTTAGCTCATTGTATTGTATAATTGTATCAATTATTAGCTTCCGTTGTAAAATAGAAATTAAAATAATAGAAATAATATTCGAAGAAAAACAACAAAACTCCCCCCTTAGACAGCCTGATAAACTGAATAGTGCCAACTGCATGCCTTCACTCCGGACGAGAAAGCTTGCAACATACACTTTCTTCCTTCCTGAGTGGTTACTCGTCTGTAAATTTTGACTTGTTTCATTGCACTCATCCGACGCTGCGTAGCTTGCATGTAGAAGGTTTAGTCAATTTTTTAATGTTGACTTACACAGCTCTAAATATTTTGCTTCTACTTTATACATTTGATGATGAAAGTATCATACATTTGTAGCAAACTTCTCTTTTTTTGCGATTTCTGTCAATTCGTAGTGAATGATAGCGCCATATACTCAGTTATTTGCTGCATGTTTTCTGTCTCATTTTGTTTTGCAAGTGACTCTTGTTTGTGCTGTTTTTGCTCAGTTTGGTTTGAATGGTACTCAACACTTCCCATTTATCTGCTGCTCCTTTTTTACCTCCATGTTGCTTCTGTTATTTCCTTTTTCTTTTTCTTCGTATAAGAGTACAAGTGAATGAATGAGTCGTTGTATGTCTGCTGCTGCTGCTATTGCCTTGCAAACGAGGGTTGTGGCTTTGTCAAGCTGTTTTTGACAGCTTTTACATCTTCTCTGTCCACGTACTTTTTCAGGTAGAAATAAAACAATAGTTTTGCTTGTTTTTTTTAGGGGGGGGAGGTTAACGTCCAATGCAAATCAGGCTATAAGAGACGCCGAAGTGGAGGACTCCAGAAATTTCGATAACCTGAGGTTTTTTAACGTGCACTGACTGAAACGTAACTGAAACATGACTGAAATAAGACTAAAATTATAATTATGATATTGTTATCATTATTACCGTACCTTTAAGTGTATTCCTCATTGATATGGCATTGTCAGGTAGGTTGTGAAACAAATACGTTTTTCGCAACTGTGGTAATATCTGGTAGACAAAATACCTTCACGAGGCTCATATTCCGTTTCCTCGGGATGCTAAAAATTGTCTGACGCACTGACAACCATAGAAACATCTCGGAGCTCGAGGCTCGAAAGTCGGACATGCCCACTTTGAACACTTTGGTGGCTGATGGCATACGCGGAAATCTGTAGGACAGCCACGACAACACCGAGAGAGGAGAGAGTACATCCACTGATTGAGTGGCAGGCACTGGGGGTAGGTTACACATTTTTTCTGTGGCAGAACGCGTGATTTCATTGTATTGAACCACATCAATGAAATGTGCCCCATCATTACGCGGTCCAATATACGAATAGTTACGATCAGATTTACACGGTTGTAGCCTGATACCTTGCCACTTATTTAGGAGGATGGCTGCTTAGAACTGCGGTGCGGAGATCTGCGGAAAAATTCGTTTTCGCATGCAAAACTGTAAATATTCATACTTTTCAATAGATATTTTAGTTTTAATTCGGTCCAATTCGCGCACGCTCGAGGTTTTCGTTCGAGAACTGAAACTGAATTTCCAAACGAAGTGCCTGCCCACAGACATGGTTTTTGGCATAAATGTTTATTTTTGACCAAAATACCCGTCCTAACCCGATGGCCATCAAGGCCGTATATAGTGGAGAATTCCGCTTCAGTACTGTCAGTGTCAGTTTTCCCCGCGAAAAATCACAGGCTCCGGCGGGTGTGAGGTAGCAGCTGATGTGGCCCAGCAGTGATTGTCCTTCTGGTTCTAGGGCATCATTTGACAACAATTCATCACCGGTCAAACAGAATCTCCTAGCTCGGGCTTCTGCATTAAATGGCAGCATTTGAGATATGCAATCATCCAAGACCATTACATTACAAGTTAGACACCTTGTCTCTACTCCACGCAGGCACGTTTGCACAGCATGGTTGTGTTTAACATATTTAAAGCGGGGTGGACGTCTACCAAATGCTGTAGCCTACAGCAGTATGCTAGACCGTATTTGTAAGTAAGCACCCTACTGAAAAACCAAAAGTTCTACGGGGCAATAACCTCATAAAATCTCATTTAATCGCATAGAGTCTCATACGGTGCACATCATTATCATAAAATATCGTACATAATTTATGATAATGTACAAGAAACTGTGAGAACTTATGCAATCCTATGCGACTTGTACGTGATTTCTTATGTGAATTGAGTGAGACTGTATGAGAAAATGTGCGGTTATTGCCCCTTACAGTTTTTTCAGTAGGGCAGAAGCACAAATTAAGCGAATTGTGAATAAGCAATTTCCAGAGCTCATGCACTCGAAGCGCGTTTCTCAACTGGAGTTGCAGAAGAGACAAACTCTCGCTTCTCAAGTTCTCAAGCAAAATTTCAAGTCATGAAAGGGAAATAATCACTAAAACTCTTCGATAACAGCCCACTGGATGGCACAAATGAGTGTGTCTGTCAAGTAAATAAATGTTGGGACTACGAGCATTGTGCTCGAAAACATTGTGACTTCGGCATGGGCTCATTCGAAACTGGTAAACAGCTATTTTTCATTGCATTTTTATAAATTTTAAAAATGTTTTAAGACGTCACTGTAAAACAAAATCTTTACTGAACAATTCAATCATCTTACGTGTCGCTTCGTGAAGTTTGAGTTCACTGCCAATAAAAGAGTTACAAAGCCCTATATGGATTAACAACAGTGACATCGGCAGGAAAACCGAGAAAAAAAATGTTTTTGTTTCGCCATATTTCCATCAGATGGCCCCCAACCTCTCAAACACTGGTACGTAGGCGGCATGTTTTTGTTTACTCAGTGCTCTACAACATCGTCTGTAAAATGTAAATGGCAAGACACCCCCTAAGTAGCACAAAGTGGGCTATGACCTGGGGGCCCGTGTTGGGCCCGTGAGGGCAGCCCACACGGGCCCCATGCGGGATTTGCAACACGTACCCAGAGGGGCCCCGCATGGGCTGCCTAATTTCGTCGCGATCGGTGCCAAACTGTATCCGCGTGGGCAGCCCAAATGGGGCTGCCTGCATTCAGTCCAAATAGGGCTGCCCGCATTCCGCCCAGGTAGACGAGTGAGGGCAGGACACCAGAACCATTAATGGGTCCCGCGTTTGTGAAGGCAGTAACATCCATTGATCAAGGTTTTAATTTTTAGGTGCGATTAATCCCTCCAATACCTGATTTGTACAGGCGCGGGATTTGCGAAAGCCAGTTGACCCACGTGCTGCCCTCATGGGTGGAATCGGGCATTTTCAGGGCTGCCCAAGTTCCAATAACCAAGTGTGAAACATTATGCACTATTTTTCGGCTCGTATGCTACACTCAGTAACATGAAAGAAATGTATTCCCAACACTACAATAATATGGGCTGGCCCACATCACCCCAATATGTTGGTCTGAATAATATTTATTTCGGTGCTGCGTGCAGAAAAGTAATGCCGTAGGACACATTTGGAGGTCGTTCAGTACATACTCGTAAAGCGGAACAGTTACTGTTGCATATTTTCTGTTGATACTGCATAATTAACATAGTTTGTAGAGTAAACATAAATAGTCCTTATTCATTTCATAGATATGCTTAGGACAGTTATGTGAAACCTCCAGAAGAGGCAATTAGTGGCCGGTATAACATGATTTACATAAATGAAATGGTTCCTTAAAGATAGGGTGGAGACGTTTCAGAGCGGTATGCCCGCCTACGGCCAATTTGGGGCCCACTGCGGCCTTTCATGGGCTGCCCCAAATGGGCTGACCATATTTTTACAGCATGGACTACGAATATATGTT
This sequence comes from Amblyomma maculatum, assembly GCA_023969395.1. Taxonomy (NCBI): domain Eukaryota; kingdom Metazoa; phylum Arthropoda; class Arachnida; order Ixodida; family Ixodidae; genus Amblyomma; species Amblyomma maculatum. The sequence continues at coordinate 178,413 of JAJIZL010020846.1, read as the reverse complement.
GCATTTTCCCGCAAGTGCCCCAAGAAATACCCGTGTGGGCAGCGTGGTGGTGTGCTCGCTTTTCAGCCCGGCCGCAAACCTTGTGGGACCTATTCGGTTTTTGCGTGGGCAGCCCCAATCGGACTAGCCCGTCATCTATTTGCTTTAGGCCCACATTTGCATCGCATCTGCCCTAAATTGCCCCGCAAGAGACCGATGCGGGCAGAAACGAGAAAGAGTACTTGCCTGTCCCGCTAACGGCCATGCGGAAATTATTTAGATTTTTGGTGGGCAGCCCTATTTGGGGCAGCCCAGAAATTTTCTGCATGAATTCCACATTTTCGTCTGACCTTCCCTCAAGTACCCCTCAAGGGTCCCATGTAGGCAATGTGCGGGCATACCCGTATTTAGCCCCGCCGCGGCCCATGCGGGACCTATTCGGCTTTTGAGTGGGCAGCCCCAATTAGATTAGCCCAGGCTCTTCCTACACACAGTCCAAATTTTATTTGCATCGGCCCTAAAAATTCCCAAGCGGGACCCTTGAGGGCCAGATGTGGGAATATGTAATCAGTTAGCCCTTTCCGCGCGTATATGATGCCCAGATGGAAAAAGCAGGGGCAAGCCCAATTTGGACTTGCCCTCTTGATCCCTGAAGGGGGCCCTCATGGGTGTTATTGTGGTTATCCAAGCCCAACTTGCCCATACGGGCCCCAGGTGGGCCACGTAATGTGTGCTACTTGGGCCGAACCGTAAAAGGATTTCTTAGGCGTAGCGATCGTTTTGCTACCCGTCAATATGGTATAATCGATTCGCTGCCCACGTTTTCACGTTGCAGAGTGGCGAATGAAAACAATCACCGAAACCTCAGTGTTGCTTTTTCGTACACACTGATAACAGAAGCTTGAAGCTTCTTCGCAAAGAATGCAGCCACGTCAGACAAAGGTACATTTTTCGCAAGTTCTATGAGGTCTTTGTGCTATTCCGTTTCGCTCGTGGCTGTACATTGTTCAGCCTAGCCGCGGTGTCAGTCAAAGACGAAAGCGATAACGTCACAATTGTTGCCAAGCATAGGAGAGTAGAGGCAGTGATAGCAAAAGTTATGAAGAAATGTACGCAGATGGGAGCATTATAGGAAAGAAACCATGAAGTATTTTTCTATGGGGCACTGAACACCATATTATTGCATGATTTTTGGTGAACTGCGTAAGCGCTTTCTGAGGGCCATTATTTGCAAAATATCCATCACCTCTTTGAGTTCCTCTACCTCTTCCTCGCCATCCCTCTATTTCCTCCGCCCCAGTTCAGGCGCTTCAGATATCAGATACCGGGGCTGGTAAACATCTTTTCCTTCCTTTTGTATATACAATAAATATCCGCAATAAATGCACCGCAAGTAAAATATTGGCAGATCCCACCTAGTCGCGACCAATTATAAGGAGAAGTCCTTATATGTCTCTCGAGACGAGAATTGCACTGCATAAACTGCACAATGGAGGCAATCTTTAGAAAAAGATTTTGCGACCTGCACCGAGCAAACACAGAAAAATTCCGACCCATTCAAGATTGGGTTTGTTGTCTTGTAGCCAAGCTTTCTGGACACAAATATACTCCACTAACGATATCAAATCTGAGAGGAACCCCTAAGTAGCGAAGGGTGCAACAATTTCATCTTATGCTATGAAAAAAGTTACCCCAACACCTAATTGATGCAACGAAAATGTTTCATATTTGTCTAAAATAAGAGCGGCACTTGATGCAAGGAATTCAGAGCGAAGGAACATTTTCCCCCTTTCCCTAAATATTTTTTTTCTCTCTCTCTCTCCCAAATCCCTGGCTTTTCTTGCTCGGCAGCAAAAGCGTAATTAAGCCTCCGCCGGTGGTGATAGCGCTGCTATAGCTGCTCTCTCGCAGATCAGTGGACGTACCGAATATTGGGTTGACACCAAAAGCCAAGCAGTAGCGCTTGCTAACATGCAGAAACACTGGCTCTAACACTGGCTAGCTGCTCAAGCCACGCGACGTCAATAAATACAGTGCGTCGCGTCTGTATGATACGAAGCACCAAGGCCAGTGCGCACATACACGTTACTTTGTTCATTTAGGCGTTCGTTCTTCCTCCTGCCGAGCCGCACGTCTTCAGTTAGGCGTGGCCTAGACTTCGCGACAGGACGAGTACCCTCAGTCCGGGTGAGTTACGTTCACCGCCGAGTGATGAGAAGGAGTGTGAAGCCGATGCGCGCAACGCTACGCTAAACGTTAGCTTGGCTTGCGAACTGATGCTCCCCCTCTAAACTTGGTCCGTGCTCTCTTCTACTCAGCAGCCATCTTCTGTCTCTAGTTGTGCCCTATTACGAAAATCTAGTAATATACAAAATGTTCGTAGGTTATGGTCCTAGGAAGTCTAGATTCCATGCAAAAATTCGAATAATTGCTTAACACAAGCCACACAGATGCTGGAAGTCAGTATATTCTAACTTATCAAGGGCTCGGCCCATATACCGTAGCGGCCTACTTCGCTCGCTACTAGACCCACAGCCAATGAATCACAGGCCACAGTAGAGGATAACACCTCCCTCAGTAAACTGGTGCACGCCAGGGGTGAAGGGTATCACCGACGAAGCAGTAAAGGCGCGTGTTAACTCATTGCGTATCTTCTGGCTCTATAAGAAGGAGCATCCAATTATTCTTTTGCAGTGGGTTTTTGTGCAGCAGGCGTAGGTCTGTGAACGGAACTCTAAGCCTCACCTGGCTCTGATGGCTTTGGATCTGGGCAAGCTGTACCTAAGAATACAGGTGCTGGAGCCTTCCCGTCACCGCTATTCGGTGACGAATATTTCGTTCCCTTTCTGTCTGGAAAACATGACAGCTCACTCGATCCGTCCACAACATAGATTGTTACTTAGCTCTGTTCACGGGTCGGGCGCCAGAGGACGTTGAAGTGACACAGATTGCCTAAAACGACTACGTGGTGATTCTGAAGGGGGCATATCTGAGCTGCTATCAAACCTCGTTGAGCGGACTGCTGTAAGCGAATCTTTCCCATAACGTCTCTTGGTGGAGTTGGCACCATTCGATCCTCCGTGACAAGCTGTATCTCCACAGCGGCCGCCACGTTGGTACCACTACAATGTCTACAGATGCAACTCCCGCTACGGCTGCCGTACGTACTGTCGTCATGACCCACCCTTGTGACCCCGGATCATTCGGCTGGACCGACGACGTTGATGTAGACGACTAGCTACACCTATACGAACTCGTCAGCCAGAACAGGTGGGGTTTTACACTTATGGTTGCTAATGTCCTATTTGACAGGATGCGCGCTTGTGGTTTCAGGAAGATGACCTGACATCTTGGGATGTCTGTTAGAAGAAGCTCAGGGCCGGTTCAGAAATCCTATTGGCCCAAACATCTACAGAGTCATAATTCACTCACATCCAGCATGTCCTTATGCCGCAAAGTTCCCGAAGCCATGGCATGTGTTACGAAATCAGCGCAAATGTTTACTAGGTGAGAGTGGCGCGAAGTAAGCCCGCGCGGCGTCTGCATAGAACCCTCTAGCAAATTGTAGAAACGTCTCCTTTTCCTCGAGAGGAGCGCTCGTAGCGTTGCGCGCATCGGCTTCACACTCCTTCTCATCACTCGGCGGTGAACGTAACTCACCCGGACTGAGGGTACTCGTCCTGTCGCGAAGTCTAGGCCACGCCTAACTGAAGACGTGCGGCTCGGCAGGAGGAAGAACGAACGCCTAAATGAACAAAGTAACGTGTATGTGCGCACTGGCCTTGGTGCTTCGTATCATACAGACGCGACGCACTGTATTTATTGACGTCGCGTGGCTTCAGCAGCTAGCCAGTGTTAGAGCCAGTGTTTCTGCATGTTAGCAAGCGCTACTGCTTGGCTTTTGGTGTCAACCCAATATTCGGTACGTCCACTGATCTGCGAGAGAGCAGCGCATGTCTACATGGTGGCCACATTGTGGCTCTCCAGACGTCAACATGGGACAGGGCCCGGTGAACACTTCTGGTTTTTGTTTGAATCTCTCGTGTATTGTTCAGTGTTTTAAGCCTTTATGTTTATTTAAGGCCTCTTTAAAGGCATGCCTCGCATTGCCCTTTTGTGAACCTCTTGTTTTTGTATATTTTATGTGTGAGTCTGAATTCCTCCATATTGCTTCTTGCTGTACATAAAGATTGTTTTATTCGTTAAGTTTGATTCCTACTTTTACCCTGGCTTGAACCGGCCAAAACTGGGCTCCAAACCGCCAACTCTTTCTGTCACTACCAGCAGTTGATTCCCAGGTGAGCTTGCCACCCAAGTTGAGGGCATCTCCTTGAGAGCGGAGAAGCTGCCCGCACTAAATCAAAGGGTGTCTGGGAGTATACGCACCAACAGTGGTGCATTCTTAATAACTCTATAGTTAATAATGGGTAACACCATGTCTGAGGCGGATAAAGTTGGCCACGTATTAAAAGGCGCTGCCTACGATGCCTTTAGCCTCATCTTGCGCAAGGGTTGTTCCCCAGTGAAGTGTGTGCTGCGGTGTACCGACGCTTCGAGCAAGCGAAACATACATCGCCGTTTTGACCTGCTACCGAACACGGTTGCTAGCTCGTCTTGTGTCGATCTTCAAATACAGATTATTTGAACTTGATGCAATGGCTTCACTGTATCCATAGCATCCGCCGTAAAACACCCTGGCTACTCTATGCCTCATTTAAGACGTTCGCCAGGAGGTTGAAAATATGGGAATACATTCTGGCTGCGTCACCGACACCACGGATTCGGGAACTTACCCTCCACTGGTCTATGCTGGCTCCTCCAACACCACCTTCTTGTCCCGACATCGGTTCCACAATTCGAATGAATGGCTTACCCCTGCCGGTCGCCCCATTTTAACGCGTTCACGCGTTGGCCTGTAACTGCCACAGCCATTGGTGCACGTCATCTCGTCCATTCACCGGCTTCGTCCGCCGCAGACACTACCTGTCGTCATTCCTCATTTCACCCCGACCAAACCCGTGTTGACCCCGGTGGAACTATTCGAGTTACCAACAGTTCGCCATCACCACAAGCCCTGCTCCACGGAAAGCCCTGCTCCTAGATGCTTCAATTTTGAACCACCGCACGGGCACAAACAGCCCGATTTTCTTTTCCTTCCGGTGCGGATGCTGCAAACCGACTGAGCGTGCATTATTTGATGAACGTGCTACCGTTTCCACTCGCTAGCTTATTGCTAGCATTCTGAACTGTCGCATAGTTTCTCATCAATATTTATGTTGTCCTTGTTCAGTTTTATCTCTTTGTGAATATTTATTTCGTCCCTGTGTAAGGCGAACCAATGGTTCGCAGTTTCGTTAGTGTTGGCTCAAGGTTAATAATAAAATATTAACAATTACTACAACTTTTAGCTTGCCTGTCTTATCCCCCCCCGCCCCCAGTCTGGAAATTTGGACACTCCCCTAAGTTCAATTCCTAGCGAAACCCCTGAATGTGCCGCTTCAGCTTTGACTGCAAACAACTGCCGTCCCAGCAGCCCCTCCTTCATCCTTCTCGTCCCTCCTCGCCCTATAAACAGCATGATTGCAGCTGATCTACCTGAATTACCAGTAATGCTGCACAAGCTTTTACTCACCTACAGTGAGCTTGTTTACTTTGGTAGCCGCCCTCTAGGACCAGCCTTAGTTGAAAACCAACGCATTGAGGCCAGTGACGCCAGTCCTATTTACAGATGGCCCTAGCGTGTTTCGCTTGCCGAGCGACGCGTCATTCAAGCGGAAGTCGAGAAGATGTTGGCGAACGACATAATCGAGCTTTTTAGTAGCGTCTGGGCATCCCTTGTGCCGGTCATAAAAAAAAGATAGTTCGAGATTCTGTATTGACTAAAACACTTCTATATTATAATAAGAAATACGTCTATCGTCTTCCGGGTAACGACGACGTGTTTTAGAGTTTGCACAGAGCCAGCAACTTTTCAACCATCTATCTGCGTTCCGGCTACTGGTAGATCTCTGTCTACGAAAGAGGCCATAAAACAGTGTGCATCACCTCTAACAGCCTCAACCAATATAAGGAAATCAGGGAAGCTGAAATGAGTACAGCACATGAGACCAGCAACTCAAAAGTATTCGGAACAAAACCAACAATGATGCAAGCATGTCTAAACTCTGCCCCTAGTCGAGCACAGAATGGCCAGAAACTAAGAAACAAGTTCGATGTGCTCTTCGTCAATATTGGTGCTAGTCCGACGAGATGCATGTCGCGGAAGGCTTGTTACTAAGAAGCAACAAAATAGTTATCTTCATTATCCCTCTAGCCAAGCTACCTGAAATTCTCCTCTTTCTGCACAATGCACAAGGGGGACCACAAAACTGAAGATAAGAGGCAGAGAATTGATCTTGTGTCCCGGCATGAAAGCAGACATCTCATCTATAGCTAAGGCATGTAACTCGTGCAAGAGGTAGAAGCGCAGGAACGCTAGACTGCCAATGCTCAGACATGAAATACCATGTCTGCCATGACAAGTCTTAGCCGTCGATATTTTTTACCACGGTGGCCTGTCTTACAACATCCCGTGAATTTATAGCAGTACACTCGCCAGATATTACGTGGAAGTGACGGCAGAGCGCTATAAAAGTATTGACGTCCTACAGAATCATCATTTCCCAACCTGACATTGACGCATTGCGTACTGAGGAACTCGGCGGTGGTGATACGTTCTATAGATAATTGTCGACCATGATTCTCGCACCTTTGGGTAACTCTCAGTTTAAATTGTGGAGGAACTTGATGGTCTGAAGGTTTATCACAATTTAACGCTCTCAAACAACACGGAATAAACTCATCGTGGCCTCGTTCCTTAGGCAAAACGGTGGTTGAATCTTCGATCACAATGCATAATCCTTAGTTTAAGTACAAGTGGCATTGAGGACAAGAAAACAAACATTAGAAAGCTGTGCACAAATATTCACACACATGTGACCACAAAGCTTTAACTGAATCGAGGCCTGGATTCATATCGCGTGTTCAGCTATATACGCGGTAGGTGGTCACATCGGCTCACCGCTCCTTTAAATGCGCTCCGCTACGAGGAACCCAATACTAGACTCATTGTGTGGGCACCGCCCCATATGCAACTACCAGGGAATCAAGTAGAAAACGCCGTGGCCAGCGCGCTTAATCTTCTGGTACCCATCCTCTGATCCCCCTATGATGAGCTAGGCCAGCCGCTTCTTTGGTCCAGAGAAATTATTGACGACGGCAAAGCTCTCATCAACGGTACCCACCTCCGGCGAAGGGCTGTCGAAGGTCGACAAATGCGTTCTGCGACACCTTCAGACCAAACTCATGGGGTGCCGCCCAGCTTGCTCGTCTCGACCCATTTTGGCAATCCCGAATACCTTCACTGTTATGAGAGTCATTGCTCTTTATCCCACATGGTATGCGCATTCCTATCAACTTTTCTCCCCATCCCACCCCTCCTGTATAGGCTTGGGAGGCCTTCCTAGTGGGGGCTAATCGGTCGGGGCACAAAGGATCCTGTTCATGATGCTCGCGAAGCGTCTGGCACTTGCGGCGGCCCGGACTGGTGCTGGTGACCAACTGAGACCGGCGTTCACCTACTTTGCCGGCTCGCATCCTCTTTGAGGCAGGAAATAAAACCTTTCATGATCAAGTTAACCCACCTAGTCTTTGTCGAAGCTGAGGTTCTCGATGGTATCTAGGTCACGTAATAAAATGAGGCAAAAGTAGCTCGTCCATGAGAACATGCTCATTTGAGTAGACAAAAAAGCAGACAAAAAGGTGCTAATAATTCACCATGGGTGGGCGCCAACTCATATTTCTTAGCATGTGGCAATTTTAGTAATAGCTAATAAATTTGATAAAGTATTTATAGACTGACATTTTCTTATATTTTCTTTTTTCAATATCGCGCAAAACAACGTACACATTCTTACAATATAATATGTACATTACGCATTTTGTATAGTGTCACCCGTTAATAATTAGGGGTTATTATTAACGATGCGCCCTCAACGGTGCGCACACTGCCAGACATCCTAAGAGTGAGTGGGAGTAGCTGTTCCGGTCACAAAGGAGATGCCCTCGACCTGCGTGGCAAGCTCAGCCGGAATTCAACTACCTTGTAGTGACAGAAGGGGGTGGTCGTTTGGTGCCCAGCGGTCGCCGGTTCAAACCAGAGTAAGGATCGGAGTCAGAAGTAACAAACAAAACACAATTTATGCACAGCAAGAGACGATACAAAGGAATACACAAGATCACTTGAAATGTACAGACGAGAGGTTCACAGAATACACACGCTAAGCATGCAACTACAGAATGATCCAATAACACAGAGGCTTTACAACAAATCAAACACGAGAGAGTTACATAAGCAAACACGAAATTGTTCACCGGGCACTGTTGCAGTCCGACGCCTCAAGAGTCACGATGTGGCCGCCATACGAAACGAGCGCCGCTCCCTTGAAAGTCCGTGGGCTTGCCAGCAGCGGGTGATCCCCGGGAGTCCAGCCGAAGCACAGGCGAGTACGTCGCAAAATACTGACGAACTGACTGACTGACTCGCTCACAAGCGGCGCGGTCGCTTTAAATAGGGCGCGCCGCGTCTGTTTGTTAGCACGCGTCAAAACTAGCGCGCACACACACTTAGCTTCGCTGGTGTGTGTGCGCGTCGCGCGTCGTCATTGGCTAGGTCCCATAGAAGATTCTGGAATTTTCTGGCGTATTCCAGTCCGATGAACCACCGTCCTCCCCGGGCAATGGGAAAGAGGGTGACGGCAACCCGTACAAAGCTACGCGCTATCCCGGGCGGGGAAAGAGGCTTTTCTCTCCATTCTTTAGCACGCGACGCCGCGCGGGCCTCACGCCGTACCGGCTTGATGAAAATGTGCGCCGATTTCGTGTCACTTCCCCTCCCTTAAAGAATATTGTCCCAAAATATTCACAACAACCACGAACATCGCGCGCACGTGCATGCGCTCACAAATATATGGGGCAAATGTCCACACATTGCACAAATTTCACAACTGCCATAACGCATTACAAAATTCACACATCAACGCCATGATGTTCACAAACATAGCCCCACACTGTCGTCAGATACACATAAGAATTAACAACACACCGCTTTTCAAATGCGAAGCGCACAAACCTAAATTTCCGAGCGTAATTCTAACCCGCGATCAGTGCGTGACACGCTTCTGTCCGCCAGGAATTCTGCCTTCGCTCTAGCCTCTCGCATTGGAGACGCTTCTATGTTCCCCGATCGGGCTACTGAAAATTCCCTGAGACATGACTTATAGTCCCCTTGCAAATCACACAACCAATGTGTACCGATAATTGCCCCTACAACCAGTAGCGCCGACGGATACACTGGAACCTGTGCCAACAAAAAGAATCACTGTAATAGTGTTCTTTCTTAGGCACCGGTATTCCTCCCGCTGAAGGTGAAATACCCCATGTAACGCCCCCATAAGTAGACAAACACTTGGGCTACCTGCATCAACGACGGCCTATGCATTCCTGACTTGATTTTCTGAGCCGTCCCTTTCTTTTCGGTTTCCTCCTGAGAGGCTTCCTTTTGTTTATTCATGTCTCGAGGCTTTTCTTCCGGCTTCTCATGGCCTTGCTTTCCTCGCCTTGGCTTTTTCTTTTTAGATTCCTTGCAGCGCACAGGCGCGGGACTTTGATCAGGATCCTCGGGAAATGTTGCGCCCTTGTTATTGCCCAATACCAAATCGTAGATAGGGCGTTCCATACAAAGGGCTGTCAGTTTTCCAGAATAATATGGCGTTTTCACTTCCAATTTTGCCTCAGGTAGCAGATGAATTTAGCCGTCAATTAGCCTCACAGGGCATTTCTCGCTAGTAAGATCATTCTCATGAATCAAACTGCGTTTAATAATTACGGCACTGCTACTTGTATCTCGTAGCACAGAAACTGATTTTCCTTTTATCTTTCCCCTCGCAACCGGCATCCGATTCACCGCAGATCCAGGTTGTACATGTATTACGGCGTTCACCACCCGGATTTTCTTGTCCTTCTTCCGATTAACCACCTGCTCTGCTTCCTCCTCCTCTTGGCCGTGCACCACGCGGACTTTCTTGCCGTTCTTAAGCTCAACAAAGCCATCGGCATCCTCTTCCTCCAGGCAATATTCCGGCTCTGACGGAGTCCTTGCGCATGCCGCCTTGTCAGCGTCGGGACACGACATCGCTTTGTGGCCCTTCTGTCCGCATTTCCGACACGAGGATGGATTGTTGGTTGCGAGTTTGCGGCAGTTAGGTGCATAATGGCCTAGTCCGCAGAGATAGCACCTCGGGGGTGACATTACGCTAGGTTTTGTCTGCCGAAATTCGGGCTATTAAGGAGTGTCAGGATTTACAATTTTGCTCAAATTTTCGCCTCCCTGGGCTTCTAAATACTGGTCTGCAAGTTCCATCATTTCTTCCAGGTTATTCGCTTTTCTTTCTTTTAAATAAAGCGACAGACCAGGGTGACAGCTGCACAAGAATTGCTCCTTAATTAGGAGTTCGCGAAGTGCGCCGTACTCTAGTTTAATTTTTGAGAGTTCAGTCCAGCGGTCGAAATAATGACTCAGTCACGCAACGTACTGTGTTGCCGTTTCACCGTCCATAGGTTTTCCAGTCCTGAACGTCTCACGAAACCCATCCGTCGTAAATCTAAACATTTTAAGTAATGCAGCTTTCACTTTGTTATAGCTGCCTGCATCCTCAGGAGGAAGTCTTCCAAATACGCTTAATATGCTTCGCCACTAAGGCAAGTGTTCAAGATGGTAGCACATTCACTGTCTGTCCAATTTGCATTTATGGCGATCCTTTCAAAGCGCGAGAGGAATGCGTCGAGATCGTCTCTTCTCTCGTCGTATTTCGGAATCAATTTACTTGCGTCTATCCGCAAGCTGCTATGTCCTTCACTGGAGCTATCAGTCAGTCAGTTCAGGCGTTCAGTCGTGTCCGACTCTTCGTGACCCTATGGACCATGTCACGCCACGCTTTCCGGTCTCTCACTATCTTCTTAACATCACATAGCTTCATCTGCAATGCCTCGAGAATGCCGTCTAACCATCGCGTTCGCTGCCTACCCCTTCTCCGGCGACCCTCAACCTTTCCCAACATCAAATCTTTCTCCAGCGACTCCTCTCTTCTCATCAGATGACCAAAGTAGCTGAGCTTTAACTTTAGAATTTGACCCTCCAATGAGCAGTCAGGGTTTATGGTCGACAATATCGACTGATTTGATCTTCTGGCAGTCCAAGGAACTCTTAAGAGTCTTCGCCAGCACCACAATTCAAACGCGTCAATTCTTCGGCGGTCAGCCTTTTTCACAGTCCAACTCTCGCATCCATACATCACAACTGGAACTATGTACTTCAGCTAAACCGTTGTTGTTCCCTGAGTTTTGGAGCTGAAGTTTCATAGTAATTCCTTTTCTCGCTGAAATTCCTTTTCCCGCTCCTTTCGAGCCTTCTCTCTTTCTTCCTCGGCTTCTTATCGAGCCCTCTCTCGTTCCTTTCCTTCTCTCTCTCGTTCTTCTTTTTCTCTCTGGCTAACCCATTTGCGCAGTTCGGCACCGGACAACCCCAGCTGGGTGCCAGCCTCAATCAACTCTTTCAGATTCATCTCTGTAGCGCGAACTGTTTGGGTGTAGCCTTATGTCTGCTTAGCGAACCTCGCCTAAACGCCTCCGCGCGGCACAACCTCTCGCTATCGCTCTGCTGCTACACCGTTTACGAGCTCTTCGTAAACTCTTCTAACTCGTTCTGCGTCCTCCGAGCTTGAATGCACCAAACGTCCTGTCGCGGACGCCAGAATAATTGTCACCCGTTAATAATTAGGGGGTATTAATAACGATGCGCCCTCAACGGTGCGCACACTCCCAGACACCCTAAGAGTGAGTGGGGGTAGCTGTTCCGGTCGCAAAGGAGATGCCCTCGACCTGCGTGGCAAGCTCAGCCGGAATTCAACTACCTTGTACTGACAGAAGGGGGTGGTCCTTTGGTGCCCAACGGTCGCCGGTTCAAACCAGAGTGAGGATTGGAGTCAGAAGTAACAAACAAAACACAATTTATGCACAGCAAGAAACGATACAAAGGAATACACAAGATCACTTGAAATGTACAGACGAGAGGTTCACAGAATATACACGCTAAGCATGCAACTACAGAATGATCCAATAACACAGAGGCTTTACAACAAATCAAACACGAGAGAGTTACATAAACAAACACCAAATTGTTCACCGGGCACTGTTGCAGTCCGACGCCTCAAGAGTCACGATGTGGCCGCCATACGAGACGAGCGCCGCTCCCTTGAAAGTCCGTGGGCTTGCCAGCAGCGGGTGATCCCCGGGAGTCCAGCCGAAGCACAGGCGAGCACGTCGCAAAACACTGACGAACTGACTGACTGACTCGCTCACAAGCGGCGCGGTCGCTTTAAATAGGGCGCGCCGCGTCTGTTTGTTAGCACGCGTCAAAGCTAGCGCGCACACACACTTAGCTTCGCTGGTTATAGCTCTCTCTTCTCCTCCCGTCGAGCCGCGCGTCGTCATTGGCTAGGTCCCATAGAAGATTCTGGAATTTTCTGGCGTATTCCAGTCCGATGAACCACCGTCCTCCCCGGGCAATGGGAAAGAGGGTGACGGCAACGCGTACAAAGCTACGCGCTCTCCCGCGCGGGGAAAGAGGCTTTTCTCTCCATGCTTTTGCACGCGACGCCGCGCGGGCCTGGCGCGGTACCGGCTTGGTGAAAATGTGCGCCCATTTCGTGACATATAGAGCGGTCTAAAATGATCGGTAGAGCTGATTTGTGGTTCCTACTCTAACAACACTTGATACACGGATATCACCAATGCAAAAAAGTAGCACATTGTTCGAGCACAGTGAAGAAAATTGTCATTCCGAACTTAAGATGAATATCTTTAAACCCATGAGCACTGGAGACTGAATTCTATCCTGCATCCTTAATTACAGCAAATCGAGCTTCTCAGCCTCTGCATCACCATGGCAATCTTCAGAAGGGAAAATAATTTTTCTTCGTGTGAAATGACGCGAAATTTGCCAGGTTGTTGTTTAAAATACAATTTAGGCAGAAAAAAAAACGCTACTGAGGTTACAGTAAACGATTAGTGATTCCAAGCATATAATGAAGTCATTTTTATGAACCAATAATATTTTTCATTTCAATTCGAATGCTTTGAGGAAGATAACCACTCGTCCAATCCAGCGTTACTTGTTACTGGTGTATTTTGTAACCAAAAGCGGCGACAAAGTTTCCCATTTCTTCTGCACTTCAAACTGAAAAATACGTAAAATGGTCTTGGAGGAACGTGCAAGCGCAATATCGAACATTAGCTCGTACATGTGTGTCCGGTCAGTAGTTTTGTAGTATATGCGCAGCTCAACAATAGCGAAGCGTGGTGTTTTATTTCGATCTGAATACAGGTTAGGCATCTTTTGTACATAAAGAGAAGGAAGTGTAATACTCCGCAGATAGAACTTTTATTATGTTTGAACCACACACAGCTCACAAATAGAGTTATACGTTGCCACAGTTGTTTTCGGACCCGCATTGAAAACCTGTGATGGCGATGAAAGCGCGCCATCGTTAAGGAAATAGAACAAACACATCAATTTATTTGACCACACCCTTCATCCATCATAACATTCCTTTTACGCCCTGAGGCAATAAACTTCGCAAAAAAAAAACACATCAATCCCAATGAAAGAGTAAACGCTGCACACACAACAATCTTGCAACGAGTACCAAAATTCTTCACATTGAATAATATTTTCAAAATTAAATGAAACGTGAAAAATTGCACGTCTTTTTTCTCATTTTGTGCAGACACCACACCTCGTAACCGATCACACCAAATGAATCGCAAGACGCTTAGTCCGTAATCAGCCACCGATGATCAATATAATTAGTAAATAGTAAAATATTATTTTATATGGTGGAATAAATAAAAGCGGTTCTGCAAATAGACATACACCGAGCTTTCTTAATAAATGCCTAACCTGTAATAACGTAAACAACAGTCCTCTCACTAAATCTAGAGGGAATGGAAATGATTAGGAGAAAAATGACTAATTGTGAAATTAAACACATATAGAGTAGAAGTAGGGCTGTATATAATTGTAGTAGGCGATTCAGTTAGTCCTCATTGGAGCTTACCAATAGCATGTAAGAGTTGTTTGCGTTTTTTTATATAGACATACGCCTCGAGTGAGGGCTTACTATCTCACCGGTGAGGTAGTTTCAATGAAACATTTTTTGAAGCTGAAACATCGCACATATGCGGGAATAGTTTTCTTTGAATCTGTTTGAAACAGTACGGAATGATCAACTATACCTCCTATGAATCATTTCCTCAGCTGTCTAACCATCAGCGAACACTGCGATAGGTTTCCCGAAATCAGGTCTCTCCCACATTGCAAACGCATGAAAACGGAGTCCTAGTACAGCTCGTAACGTATTAGAGTGCATATGAGTATGCGTCCTCACGTTTGGCTGACTTCCCAGTGGGGTGATATACGGACTTCAGAAAGTAAAATTCTGTACATGAAACAGCTTTCTTACAAAGAAAGGCTGTTCTCGCCATTGAATTAACACAGTAATAATTGTGTTTGCAGAAGAAATTCTAAACGCGGTAAAACAACACGACACGCGAGAGAAGGGCACATAGCACATAACGAGCACAAGCAAGAGGACGAGGATCGTTCTCTTCTATGTGTCATCTTGTGTGTCGTGTCTTTAGCGCATTTTCTCATGGCTTCTGCAGATGATCACTGACGGTCCGACAACTGCTCTTGTTAAATTGTGCTTGCAAATCACAATGAAGTTGCGACCAGATCTGAAAGGCTTCTCCTTTTCAGTGTCTTTAGTGCCAAATCGACCATGCTAACCTACGGCAGGATTCGGTTTGCCCAGCGTGGCGCGTAGCCTTGTTGCTCTGGATAATCATATAATGTTGACGCAGCACTTTGACCTTTGAAATGCAGAACAATGTTGTGAAATTCGAACACCACATAACGGTTAAACAGACCTGAGGCACCCTTTTTTGCAAAAGAAAAGAAATGCTTGCGGAAGTAGGATCGAGTGTGGCCGAAAGCATGGTTGGCCTCGCGTGTCTGCTATAGTAAGCATTGCACTATTCTTTTAAAAAATATTTCATATCATCAAACTTGCAATCCAGCTGCAGGATCCATGACACCCGGTGTTTAGCAGCATTTGGGGTTTCTCGGATATAAAAAGGTATACAAGCTCAGTCAATTTTCGTGAAGCAAAATTTTCAGGTTTCATGCTCCACTCGTACATCGCTCCTTGTAAGGTACCTATACACGGCTATAAACGTTTTCTTTCCAGCTATGATGAAACTCGTTATTAAAGATATCTTCGAAACCGATTACCTGCATGATAAACGCACCACTTCGTTGTAGCGTAGGCACGTTGTGCGAATTGTACTCGGTGATTTAAACAATATATGAATCCTGAAGGAGTTTTTGCTTGTGGAGGGAGGCGATGCTAAATCATTATTATTCAGGAACAGTGTGGCGCACGCAGTCGAGAAACTGTGAGCGGGAATGCGTATTACGTGACCGAGAGAAGTAAGTCTCTCATACTTTCAAAGAGATTTTTTTTGCTTCTGCAATATGAGTTGTGCGATTGTTTGCAAAATAATAAACACAGTTTATTGACCATGACATTCTATATCGCTGGGGACATGCCAAAGCGATAAACGCCGTTATCAGCACCAGATTGGCAGCTGATGCAATTCTGCGCACGGGCAGCTCGATTTCGAATGGTACGCATTCTAAAGATATCAGAGATAACCACTAGCAAACCAGCTTAGTACTGTAATGATGCCTCATTATTATAGAACGACTGCCAGAACGTTACTGTAAAAATATAAGCTGTGACTGAAATTCGGTCACAAATATAAAAATTTATAGCTAACCTTACAATCGAATAATATAAATAAGAGGCGGCATTTACCTCCACTGGAAAAAAAATCAAATTGCAACTTCACACGAAAAGGGGCGACCACAGCTGCAATTTTTAATCGAGCAGCTTTGCACTTCAATATTAACACAACACGAGTTCAAGAAAGAAAGCTACAGTGCATGCAGCTAATAAAGCTGCAAATAGTGAAAAGAAATGCATTAGATCAGATAATTCATTTAAAAGTTCGCCCGAACTGCGAAGCATTGCCGCATCGCGTTCGCAGAAAAAGTGCCACACATTTTCCTTCCGGATAAGTAGCGGCGCTTCGGACATTTTACGTAAAAGAGTGCGGTACTCTTTCAAAAACGGATAACTGTTCCGCACAGGTGTGGTTAACGAAATCTGATGGAAAGGCTCTCTTGCTTCTACGAGGTCAAATCCACGTTTTTTTATGAAGCACTTTGGCTGACTGAACGTTATGCAGACATGCTGTTTTTTCTGAGCACAAGAGAGACAGGAGTTTTCATTGTCGACCAGAAGGGAACCTCTTTTCGTCATGCTGCTGTGCTGCACCGGAACAGGTTACATGCGATGGAGGGGGTAGGGTTGGTGGCTGGTTGGCGGTCTCAGGCATCGCGGAAAAGGTAGGCACTACTCTGCTGCGAAGCTGCAGGTTGAGGGAATTGCAGCACCACTTGTAATAAAAGACCTTGCAGAGGGCGCTACGCCGTGAACAGTCAAAGGAACGTTCGGCGATCAGTCTAGAGCTTGTGTCCGCACACGCGCGAGCGTCGCAGCGAGCGTTGTCGTCGTTGTCTTTTCTGACCATCAGGTGTTGAAGATGGTTGTCGTCCTCTTTCTTCAGCATCAGGCTCTGAACATTTCAGAGCCGAATAATTATCTCACAATTCCCTTAAAAGGTCGAATTTCTATTTTTCTCATTTTCCCGTTCCGGGTTTTGAACTGTTGTCATAGTGCTTATATGAATTTCGTTAAGCGTGTTAATTTGCACCTCACTCATTCGCTGAGCTTTTCCTCAATAGTCAACGCACTGACACACGTAAACATTGCAGTGGCTGACCTACCTTAACCTTTCAAAGTGATTATTGTGTAACGCTGACTTAGGTCAGTCGGAACAATAAAAATGGCCCTATGCCTCCATGACTTGCGCTTGGCAGCTGTTCGACGAACAGTTTGTGACTGAGACCCACAGTTTACTAAGCCGGAGACTAATCTACGCGCTCTAAGAGACGCACAGTTGATTAAGCCGGAGATGAACCTAGACGCTCTAAGTTGCGAAATTTGCAGCTTAGCCCACTTATTTGAAGTAATGGATACTGCCAAGCTGCATGTTGCAATGTCGTCACTGACCCTTTCTTTGCTAGTGCATGGCACCAAAGCAGGCATTGTTAGCCAGCCTATTTAGTATTCGGCCCCAGCTTAACTACTTTGGAGCTCTGACTTCGGGGGGGGGGGGGGGGGGGGGGGGGGCCC
>JAJIZL010020846.1:136289-160857 GCA_023969395.1 Amblyomma maculatum | reverse complement strand
GGGGGGGGGGGGGGGGGGGGGGGGGGGGGGGGGGGGGGGAGGAGCACCCTGTGCGGTGATTGTGGTTTAGACACTGGTAAGCTATCGTTTGCCCACACCTAGCTGCTGTGCGTTCGCGCCGGGCAATACACGGACAGCAAAGAGTAGAGGGCGTCCATGCTTCGCCACTGTGGAGCCCAGAGCTGAGCTCCGATAAATCCTGCGCAGTGCTCCATGGGCTAGACGCGGCTGTACTAGCTATTTGCCCGTGTAAATTTTCGGAGACCCACTCAGAACCGTGCGCGGAAAGCTGACAGAGGGGGAGGCCACAAATCGCCGACTGCAATGCTCACGCTTATACCCTAGTATCTCCTGCGTGGGACCTCTGTGGGCTTGGCGCGGGCATGCCTGCTGTTTGCCCACTCTGATCTGCTGCGGGTCCGTTCTAGTTTACACGCGGTCAATATGCTGCGGGTTGCCCAAACTTCACCACTGCAATGCCCAGGGCTCAGCCCATTAATATACTACAGGAAATCTTTGCGGGCTAGGTGGAGGCATGCTAGCTGCCTGACCACACTTTCCCGCAGTCGGCCCGCGCAAGGCAATGCATTTGCGCTACGTATTGGAGAAAGAAATGGGCATGGGCAGGACATGTAGTACGAAGAGAGGGCGACCGATGGTCGCTTAGGGTAACAAACTGGATTCCAAGGGAAGGAAAGCGTAGCAGGGGGTGCCAGAAAGTTAGGTGGACGGATGAGGTTAAGAAGTTCGCAGGGGTCAAGTGGATGCAGCTACACAGAACCGGGTTAAGGGGAGAAATATGGGAGAGGCCTTCGCCCTGCAGTGGGTATAGTCAGGATGACGATGATGATGATGATGATGATGATGATGATGATTGGGGATGCCTATGCGTCGCCACCGTGTAACCCTCCGCATCGCCCGCAGGTATGTATTGTTGGAACAATATAGGTTATCGCGAAAAGTGATGAGACGCGTAGCGTTCAGAAAATGTTCTCGTAAAGCCACCACAACCTATATGCGACACAGCAGTGGGCTGTTCTTAATCATCTGCTCGTTCGCAAAGGATCACCAGGGCGTGATGCTGATGAGTGTTCCGATGTTTAGCATAGAAGCCGTTGCGCGTACTTGCGCCTGAAAAAAGGTATAACTACGCTGCCATGCTGTCTGCACGTCCCATCGCCAGATTGCACTATGTGAACAGAACGCAATCAGCGGTAAGCCCTACGTTTCACATCCAAATGAGACCTCAATAATCAGAAACTAAGGGAACTACAATAAACACTGCAAGGCGTAGCTTCCTTTTCTTCATTTATTAAACACTGTTCTGGGGAATAGCGAGCGGCAAAACTCTTTTGTGCGAGGTATTAGTAAGAACCGCGGCAAAGTTAGGCCATGTCGTTTTGACAAAGCCCTATCGAAATCGGACTAGGAACGAACTGCATGAAGTCGAAGTCACGAAAATGCTTCCAGTAAAATGTTTCTTTTTCCTGGCTTGATTTCATCTCCCTTCTCAGCAGCGTTGCATTGTGCCACGAGCTTTTGACATTGCGAGAAACGATGAAAGACGACATCGACATGCATACGAACACATTGATAGCTGTGTTCTATATCTGGCGCACGACACTACGTTGAGGTGTTTTGTACTTGACATGAGCGGCGCGATAGGGAGAGACAAGGACAGAGAACACACAAGGATGAGCGCCACCTTTAGCACTCTTACTTGTGTGTTCTCTGCCTCGCCTCGTCTCTCTATGCCAGGCCGTTCGTGTCAAGTATGTCTTACCCACTCGGCCAAAGGTTCCCACTTCTTGACCATGTACTCTAGGCACGTAGCGCACCCAAGACGAGGAACAGCGCACGCCGAAGGCTCCCTTGGGTAGTTATGAATGCCTCCGACTCCTCAAAGTGGCGTCACAACGGACGGATAAGCGATGTTTTTCTCTGTGCTTTCCTCCTCTGTAGCAATCGCGCGGGTAGTAGGAGATTTGAATTGTGCTCTTGCAGTCGGCAGTTGCGGAGGTGCTTTTATGGATAATGAAAAAATAACTTCACAGACATGATCAATAAATAATCTACTTCAAAACTCCAGTTTATAGCAAAGTAGACAACCGCCGCAGTGCCTCTTTAAAGATGACAGTTCTAAAATTTTATGTTGAACTGAATAAAGATATTGTAAGGTAACGCGAAGGTCGGACTTGGGGAATCAGGCTTTATTGCAGACCTGAAGCCTTGGTCGCACACTGCAGCCAAACACACTCCGCGATGACGATGGGTATCTACAAGAGGGAGCAGGATGAAGATGAAGCAGCACTACGGTGGCTGCAGCACGTTCAGCCGTGTGGAAGAAGAAGCGCCACACAGTGCTCACACTATTTCGCCCGCGCAGTTGAAGCGGCCAGCCTGGCCGCAGTTAGTCCGCAGGATTGCGCCGAATAAAAGGTTTCATACGTGAAACGTGGACAACTTCAGTGCCACGGTAACGACTGTCCGGAGGAGGGTGAAGAGGAGAGACGCGATAGTTGACCGGGGAGGTTTTTGCAAGAACTGTGTAAGGACCAATGTAACGGTGCTGTAACTTGTCAGAAAGACCAGGAGTGCGTAATGGGGTCCAAAGTAACACCTCGTCGCCGGGACGGAACGAAACTTGGCGATGGGTTGCATCATAGCGGCATTTGCGGTCTTCCTGGCTGGCTTCCGTGTTGACGCGAGCAAGCCGGCGAGATTTGGCCACTCGGGAAAGAAACTGGTCAGGAAGAGAGGGCGAGGAACTGGCATGTGTAGAAAGGAAAGAGGCGTCAAGAAAGGTAGCAGGAGAACGGCCGTAAACGAGGAAAAACGGGGTGTAACCTGTGGTCCGCTGTACAGCCGTATTGTAGGCGAACGTAACAAAAGGAAGTATTACGTCCCAGTTTCGGTGGTCCTGGTCGACGTACATAGACAACATGTCAGAAAGCGTGCGGTGGAACCGCTCAGTCAACCCATTGGTCTGCGGGTGATAGCTGGAGGTCAATTTGTGATGTGTGGTTGAGGCCTCAATAACTTCGGCTACAATCGTCGACAGAAATGTCCGACCACGATCGCTGAGAAGCACTTGAGGGGCCCCATGACGCAGTACGAGCGATTCCAAAAAGAAGGTCGCGACCTCATGTGCTGAGCCATTAGGCAGGGCAGCGGTCTCAGCGTAGCGTGTTAGGTGGTCGACGGCGGTGACGATCCAGCGATTACCTCGTGCGGACAATGGAAGTGGCCCGTATAAGTCTATGCCAACAACGGCAAAAGGAGTAGCTGGGCAAGGTAGCGGCTGTAGTAGGCCAGCAGGAGGAGAAGTTGGCCGTTTGCGGCTCTGACATGGCAGACAAGAGGCGACGTGTTTTGCCACACTTGAGGCGAGGCCTGGCCAGAAGAAACGGGTTTTCACGCGGTGGTAAGTTTTATGAAAGCCTAAGTGACCGGCTGTAGCATCATCGTGGAAAGCCGCCAGGATACGGGTGCGAAGCGCTTTCGGAATAACGGGGACCCAACGGGTGCCTTCAGAGCAATAAATATAACGGGACAGCACGCCGTTGTCAAGTTTGAAATTTTGGAGTTGTCTGCGCATCCTAGCGGTAGGAGGGTGAGAAGCACCGGTGAGGAGGTTGATTAGGGAAAGACAGTAGGGATCGGCTTGCTGGTGTGAAATAATGGCGTACCGATCTGGAGCAGCGGCAGGAGTAGCACAGGGGATGTTTGGAGCTCTGGACGACATTGCGACGCCGAGGGTGCACGCAGGAAGGCGCGAAGAAGCACTAGGTGGTGATTCTGGGAGCGGGCAGCGGGAAAGAGCATCGGCATCTCGATGTTTGCGACCTGATTTGAATATGACATCGAAGTGGTATTCCTGCAAACGCAGAATCCAACGGCCAAGGCGTCCATTCAAATTTTTGAGGGTTGATAACCAGCACAGAGCGTGGTGATCGGTAACGATCGTGAAATGGCGGCCGTAGAGGTAGGGGCGGAATTTCTGAACTGCCCAAACGACGGCGAGGCACTCTTGCTCTGTGATAGTGTAGTTGCGTTCCGCTGGTGTTAGAGTTCGACTGGCAAACGCAATTACTTTTTCCCGAGAAGCGGTGTCACGTTGCAGAAGTACGGCGCCGATACCGAGGCCGCTGGCATCGGTGTGGAGAATGGTAGCAGCAGTGTCGTCGAAGTGAGCGAGAACAGGGTCCGAAGTGAGGGCATTCTTTAGGGTTTGGAAAGCTTTTTCGCATTCTTCGGACCAATTGAAAGTAGTACTGTCGGTAAGGAGGCGGTGGAGCGGTGCAGCAATGGTAGCGAAATTGCGAATGAAACGGCGAAAGTACGAAGACAGGCCAAGGAAACTGCGTAGTTCCTTAGTCCGTTGAGGGCGTGCAAAGTTCAAAACTGCAGCAAGCTTGTCAGGGTCGGGTCGAATGCCATCGCGGCTGACGAGGTGGCCCAGGATCTTGATTTCTTTCTTGGCGAAATTACACTTTTTTGTGTTCAGCTGGAGACCGGCGGATGCTAGGCACGTTAATACTTGATCAAGGCGGCATAAATGATCAGAAAAAGTCGCAGAGAAGATAACTATGTCGTCCAGGTAGCACAAGCATGTTTTCCACTTAAGTCCTCTAAGAACAGTGTCAATCATGCGCTCAAACGTAGCGGGGGCATTACAAAGTCCAAAAGGCATGACATTGAATTCGTAAAGCCCATCGGGAGTAGCGAATGCGGTTTTTTCTTTGTCGGCTTCGTGCATCGGTATCTGCCAGTAACCGGAACGCAAATCCAAAGTGGAGAAATATTCGGCGCCCTGAAGACAGTCGAGGGAGTCGTCAATTCGTGGCATAGGGTAAACGTCTTTGCGAGTGACTTTGTTAAGTGCGCGGTAATCAACGCAAAAACGCACGGAGCCATCCTTTTTTTTGACCAAGACGACCGGAGATGACCAGGGGCTAGCTGATGGCCGAATAATGTCTCGTCGGAGCATATCATTCACATTATCTTCTATGATTTTACGTTCTGATAAAGAAACACGATAAGGGCGGCGGCTAACAATAGAAGTACCTTCTGTAATAATGCGGTGCTGTGCAGAAGACGTTCGGCCCAAGGTCGGAGAAGTGACATCAAAGGAGGCTTGGTGTTTTCGAAGTAATTCCTGCAAAGCTTGGCGGTGAGTCGCAGGAAGGTCGGGATTGATGGTGCCAAAGAGAACACAGAGAGAAGCATCAGAAGAAGCTGCTGGTGAGGAAGAGGGGGCGGTAAGGGTGGTGAGGGACACCGGGTGAATGTCCAGGGCACAAGGAAAACATGTCCCTTTAGTCAGCACAATGGGCTCTGGCGAAGTGTTCGAAGCAGCGACAAGCGCTGTGCCATGCTCAAACCGAACAAGACTTGGTGGTAGCGCGATTCCACGGGTCAGATGGCGATCAGAAGGCACGATTAGCACATCTCCGTTATCAATGTCAGTAGCAGTAAGCGCAACAAGTTGTTCGCATCCAGGGGGCAACACTGAGTCAGTAGCGGCAAGTAGGCGATAACGGGGCTCGGGAGGTTCAGAAGACGGATCGCTCTCGGTCATGTAAATGACCCTGTCGCGACACGAAATGCTGGCTGATGCGGCAGACAGAAAATCCCAGCCTAAAATAATTGGGTGAGCGCAGGGTGACATCACGGCAAATTGTACATGGTGGCGGACACCATCAACAAAAACTCGCACAGTACACTTAGCAGAAGGCCGAATTATTGCACCATTAGCTCCACGGAGTTCAGGTCCATCATAAGGCGTTTTCACTTTTCGCAAGCGGGAGCACAAGTCAGTGTGTATCACAGAAACAGCGGCGCCCGTGTCAACCAAAGCCTCAACAGACAAACCTTCAACCCGCACTAAAATAATATTCCAGGGACGTTCCGGAGGATTTTTGGGATGGTCGAAGAGTGCAGTTTTCCCTCCTAAAACTGCAGTGGTCAGCTTTCCGACAAGCGGGGGGTCGTCAGAGAAGCTTGACGGAGAGGCGAGGTTGAGCGGCGAAAAGGCGAAGTAGAACGGCGTCTTGAAGGCCTGTAACCAGCAGGCGGAGCGGGGCTTTCTGGCGGGGGTGATGAACGTCGGGGATAATCAGGGAATGAACGGTGGTTAGAGCCGCAAAAGCGAGGAGGGTAGTCTGCTTCAAATGATTCGTAGCCGCGGCGTTCATTCTGGAGCCTGCGACGACAGAAGCGGGAAATGTGGCCTCGGTACCCGCAGTAATAACAAACAGGGCGGGCTGGGCGCCAGTTAGGGTAGTATGTCGGCGCCGCGGCAGGTGGTGCCAATGCAGCGACATGAGCAGTGGTAGGCGCCGGTGGCGTAGGCGCTCCAACTGCAGGCGGCAAGGATGTGACCTGGGCGTACGTTGGCGCCTGACAGATGGTAGGAGCGACCGATGTTGGCGGGCAATAGGTCATTGAGGCCAGCTCTTCTTTGACAATGCTACGCAGGCCGGCACTTGAAGGATGTGGCTCAGATGCAGGGCGGCACAAATTACCTTGAGCCGAGAGCTCTTCACGAATTAATCCGCGAATAAGAGCACGGAGGTCGGCTTCGGCAGTGAAACCAAATGAAGTGGGATCAGGCTGCAGGCGTATTGACTGTAGTTCGTCAAGGCGTTGACAGGTCGATATGATGGCGTCAATTGTGGTAGGGTTCTGCACGGCCAGGGCGTTATAGGCGAGTGGCCCAATACCTTTAAGGACGTGCCGAACCCGCTCGGCCTCTGGCATGGTGTCATTTATGCGCCGACAAAGTGCTAGAACATCTTCGATATAAGAGGTATAGGTCTCATTGGACCGCTGAAGTCGGGCTTCTAGCTTCTTCTTGGCGGACTCCGTGCGAACAGTAGGAGCGCAGAAAATCTGGCGTAACTTTTGTTTAAAGGTAGCCCAGTCAGGAATCGTCGATTCATGATTTAGGAACCACGTTTTGGCCACATCCGTCAAATAAAAGGACACATTAATTAGTTTAAGCGAATCGTCCCACCGGTTGAAAGCACTGACCCGGTCGTAGCTGTCGAGCCAGTCATCAGCGTCGTCGCCTCGGAGACCGGCGAACATTTGCGGGTCGCGCTGACGGCTGCTGACAGTCCAAGTGGCAAGGGGAGCTGGAGTCGAGTTGGTAGAAGCCGAAGTAGCGGAGTGGCCCTCTTGAGTCATGACGATGGTGGTCGGGGTCAAACGGCGGCCAGAACGAAGCTCCAGGTGGATGCAGGTGACGAAGCAGCGGGGAAATCAAGGCGCACCTCCACCACGTGTAAGGTAACGCGAAGGTCGGACTTGGGGAATCAGGCTTTATTGCAGACCTGAAGCCTTGGTCGCACACTGCAGCCAAACACACTCCGCGATGACGATGGGTATCTACAAGAGGGAGCAGGATGAAGATGAAGCAGCACTACGGTGGCTGCAGCACGTTCAGCCGTGTGGAAGAAGAAGCGCCACACAGTGCTCACAATATCATTTGTACCTAGAGTGCAATGTGATGTCTCCCGCTTTATGCATTGGTGTAATTTTTTCTATGTACCCATCGTCGGGTAATGATGATAATAAAATGAATTTATGCTATCAGTACTAATAATCGCCTGCACCAGCTTGTACATTGCTTCAAGATATCGTTTCGCCTACAATCTCATCCGCATTACTTTTTAGCAGATTAAGATAGTACGCATCCAATATGATTCAAGTTTATTGTAACAAATACGTCAGCTCGCGGTTTTATTTATACATTGAAGAGAAACAGGCATATCGGTATGTAGTAGTTGCTGATGCCTTTGATAATTCTTGTCTGTATTTCATATACCACAAACTTGCTATATCTAGCATCGCATCAAGGATATTATTGAATTCTCCTTGCTTATGAGTCGGTTCTGTAATACTTTGCTGAGAATAAAGTTAAATATTATGCAAACAAGAGCTTCTGGAAATGTTGACGTGTGGTGCATAGTTGCACATTTTAGATCGAGCAGGTTCAATTCACCGATGAGGAGGATGCTAGAATTAGAAGAATATTGGTATTGGTTGCCATAAATGGCAACAATGCTTTATTGTCCAGAAGGTTGGCTTGATAAGAACAGCCAACAAAGATTGTAGTGTTGCTGCACAGTAGTTTGCAAAAAACACCTTCAGCGCTTGAAACATCAGAGATCATAAGAAACGGCAAATGTCCTTTACATTTCAACCACAAAACCGCCATGGAGACCTTGGTCTTTCTGAATAACTTAGTGTTTGGGGGTACGAATAATAATAAAAAAGATAATAACTAGTTCACAAAAAAAGGCGCCGTAATTGTTACACTTGTTTTTAGACACTTGGCCCACGCCGTAAGCGAAGGAAGTATGGAGTGAAAGTGGAGAGATAAAGAGGAGCCTAGTGGAAGGCTTCGGATTAATGGCGATCACCTCGTAATCTGGCCCACTGGGTGAATCCACGTTTCCGATATAGTTGCTACGTCAGGTTAGCGATCGATTAACAAGTTTTTCAATAACTCTATTTTGTTGAGTAGGATCCTCGCCTTCACGTCATATTAGTAAATTCTTTGATCATATGTTTTCTTGTCATTTACGGGCTGCTTCGTTCGTCAGTTTTTATTTCACGGGAAATCATCTCATGCGTGGAATTCACAAGCAAATTCTCGCTTTGAACGCAAAGCTTCATTTAGGGCACTATCTCATTCCATGAAAGACAAAAACTCTTTACCTCATTATCAATAATTATCTAAAAATTATTAAATCAGACTACTTTGAGATCAAAACTAATGAGACATCAAGGCATCGTCATAGTAGGCTCATTCCATTGCCGGCTATAAAAAATAATTGCTTCAAGTTTAGTTATTTCCCGCGAACTTGTAAGGACTGGAACTCTCTTCCAGATTCTGCTGTTCGATCATCATCATTATCTGAATTTGTACGCCATTTAGAAAATTTCATCTATGGCACTACCACAGGGTGATGAGGTTCTATTGCTGTTGTGTAGGATGGCTGTTGTTCCGATTTCTGTGTAATTCATTTTTGTTTTGTTTGTGTGTGCAGAGACAATTTTTTATTGACTATTGATTTTCATCGTGATCTATATTGCTCATTTTTCATTTTGTATTTTCCACTCCTGTTACAGCCCCTTAAGGTGGCTGACAGTATTAATAAATGAAATGAAATGAACGTAGGCACGAGTGTTGAGTAATTTTTTTCAAAAGCAAGCAAGAGTTTTCGTTTTGTTTTCTTTCTAAATTCTGTAATTTTTCTAATTTATGTAACATTTAGAGAAAAATCGTCACATATGGAATAATCTGTTTCTTTCAGGTTGTAGTACTTCAGTACAGCCTATTTATGCAAACATGCCGTGGTGTAAGGATTATAGCTCTAGTTACTTTGTCTTGCGGTCTTCCTAAACCAGCGGACTTTTTTCATCGGGTGCCTGATTCGGCTCTAAGATATCTTCAATTACATTTCGCTAACTGCCAGCTCATGCGATTTAGTTCTTACTGCAACATCTTCCGGTAGTCCATTTATAATTAAATTGATTCTACTTATGTTTTTGTGATAAAATATTTATAACCTCTATTACGTAACTCTTGCGAGCAATCTCACTTTGACAAGGAAGCACCTTAGTTACACGGTTTTGTTATGGCATCTAGTATGTTGTCAATATCTCTCAGCTGCTTTTAATTTATTTCGTTATTATCACTACCATTTTGCCATAATGGTTTGGCAAATGTCTCAGTTCAGGGCGGGGATTTTTTTCAATGTTCCTTGATAAAAACAGTTTCTAGAAAAAAGCACCGCATTTAAGCACTTCATCACCCAGCAGCGGTTACAGCATCACACTAAGATGCGCTCGCTATTACGGAAGCACTTTCCGAAATGTCTCCTCTTATGTAGAATGAAGAACTTGTTAATGTACCACTGTGCCCATTGCTGGTACGATGACCGGAGAGGACATATATACCCCATTCTTGTGGCGGCCTTCGAAACCTTTATTCGCGGTTTGGTACAAGCTCGTAGACAACTGTAGATGTTGTGGCTCATGACAATTTGCTGACGTCAGAGAATTACGCAGGTTGAAGCGCGTTACGTTCACTAATGATGTGATCCAGGCTATGCCGGTGGGTTTGGGGCTGCCGGCCATGCCATGAAAAAGTAGTCCATGGGCGAGCTGTGAAATCAATACTAACCGGTAATGTATCGCATACTTGTGGGGCCTGTGCTCCCACTCTAAAGCTCCCATTGCGGATGATGTGTGTAGTAAGGTAGGTTCAGTAGACTGAATTCTATTGTTCAGTATATGTTACGTCCTCGTTATATATATAGTCAAGTACGAAATGACATCACTGAAAGAAACGAGAACAAATAAAAGAATGCTGACTTTATTTCATGTAGGTGTCAACTTCTCGCTTCCTTTCATTTTAATCCCTACAAATTTTTTGACCAGTTGATGGACATCGGCAGGGAGACGGGCATATACTGCTGCCAGAGCAGCCCTGAAGGAAACGAAGAAAACAGAATTTTCAGTAAAATCTCTTCGCATAATCAACTTCAAAAAGGCAGTTGGTGTATTTTCAGGTGGAAATATCTATTTTGCGAAAGTGTGTTTTCTTTTTAGGTACAGGCATATATCTAACTTCCTTTTATAGATTGCAATTACCTCATTACCTTAGTGATCTACTAATTGTTATGTTATATAATTGTGGTTTTCGTCGTGACCAGCAACATAACAGGGTATTGTAGCCATGAATCCAAAGAAAGTTTTGCAACTCCACAATACAACAACGCAAGGAAAAATATGCCAATTTAGATTGCAGTACTTCAGACATCATATAGTTGCGCGAAAACCCCCCCACGCAAGAAAGGGTACAGGAAGTGTGTCTTTGTCTTGTGTGTGTCGTTTTTTCGCGCAACTATACCATTTCTGAAGTATTTTAGCAACCAGCCCGACAACAAATCCTGCTGTAAATTGTAATTTTAGCTTCCCTTTTCACGGTACAGTGCGCCTACTCACAGTGGTGCATCAACGCAGAGATCAAGAGCCAACAGGATGGCATGTCTAAATGAAATACAGACGAAATATGAGCGAAGAACCCTACCCACTCTCGCAGAACTCAACGGAGAAATTTTGCGCCAACCAGAGAGGATACGATTGACGTGGAGACAGTTTCGTTCATTGCTGGAGCATCCCATGGTACACTGGCACATTTGGAACGTTGCCAGTAGCGTTACTTCAATTCCTAAGGCATCCATTCTTTACTCTCCCTGTTTCTATCAACGATGCAACAAGTTGAAGCGGCGGAATATGTTTGCAAAATGTGGTTGGCAACAAGCCAGGCCCCATCACCAATTTCAAAGCTTTTGCGTCACTTACGCCGAATGACTACTGGGACTTACACCTTTCAGTGCATGAATTATGGTCGCTCCTTCTTCGGCTAGGCTGCAATATGCAATATGTCCTGATGGGAATTTTGATTTAATTACGTTGTCAAAGTTCGCCACACTGGGCACCTTAAAAAATTCTATGAAATATAGGTTCGAGACGTTTTTCAGACAACTGCTCCGTGACACACTACATGGCTTTTTTGAAGCTCTGAAAGCCGAGTTGGCAGTTTACACTACTTTACGTCACATTAACGGGTTATCTTATAAAGCTCCGTTGTACTGTGAACTCAAAAGTATGCCCTGACAGTTATCATGACCAGTCTTATATAGATGGTTTGAGAGCAATGCATTTCACCACTCCAGTTTTTGTGAATATGACAACATGGACGCTGGCCGCTGTTTATTTGCGGGTTGTGATGTACCTCAGCAGCCGCTCAGTTTACATGACTATGCTTGATGAGGAGACCCATAGCCTTCAGCTGTGAATGTGGGGTTCCACAAAGATCAGCCCTCAGCCAAAAGTTTTTTCCCATTCTGCGAACTGGTCTGGGGAGTATACTGCCGCCTACATCAGTCCATATGATATGTATAAAATATGCAGATATGTATAAAATATATAAAAGCAGATATGTATAAAATATGAGAATAATTGTGGCCGTAGATAATCAGTTGAATAACATGGACCAGGGCATATTATTCTTAAGAATTGCAGTATCACATTACTCCTACGGGAATAAAGTTGCAAGCCAAGTTGGGCTTGCCTTTATAGAACCAGCATCGGTCCCATGTCAATATGGGAGGGGCTGGCCAAAATCAAACGGGCACCTTCATCTAGAGCAGCTGCTAAAATCAGTTCGGAGTAGGACCATGAGAGGACGTTGTTGGGACGTGCATCTTCGGCAATGTAGGCAGAATGTGGGCAGCCCCATAAGTGCAGCGTGCATCGTCTCCAAATGGAGCCCATCGGGGCGTTTATTCCCACCCTATATAAAGTCTACGTCGATTCTCGTTTTCGGCTCATCACTGAGCCCACTAGGGCTGGCCAGCATTGCCAATATCGGGCACCGGGGCCTCAACTTTAGAGTTCAGTTTGCGCTGCATGGGAAAGATACGACTGGGGAGGCACGCGCTTGTCAAATATAAATATAGCTGTCAAAAAAACACTTCTGCATTAACGCGTATATAAACGATGGCTGTAACACACTGATGAAGCTTATGTCCGCCGCCATCAGTGGCAACTACCATCATGCTGTGCAGTCCCGTATCTCGCCCAATCACTATCGGTTACGCATAATCCTTGTGTGCGTCTGCGACATCCTTGGTACTGAAGGCATATAGTTTAAGAAGGTTGTTTGTTGGGTTAGTAGGTGTAACGTCATAACTTTTGAAAGCACCGAGGCCGATATACAAGAGAGATGTGGACGGGACAAACGGGACAAAGCGTTTGTCCCATCCACATCTCTCGTGTATGTCTGCCTCGGCGCTTCCAAAAGTTATGGTACTGAAGGAATCTTGGTGCCTGTTTTGGGCTCACGCAAATTCGTCCAGCGTACATCTCTTCAGAATATTAGTAATATATTCACGTGTGCAGGGTTTAACTGCATGCCAGCTCAGTCACTCATTTTATTCGTGGTGATATTAATTCTGAAGACAGGTACGTCTTGTTCTTCCTAAAGCGTAATTTTATATCATCCACTGATGAGCATGTTTCGCTTCGAATATATACTTGCCACATTCGTGAAGGTCCTTCAATATTGTTTGTGTTCACAGACTTTTATTACAGGCTTTGTGAAGTTCGTTCGGCAACCCATAGTCAAGGCCAAGTAAAAGTCTTTGGATTGATTCATGCCCACTGCGGGCTCGGCGGTGATGAGCAGGCCGATGATGAAGCGAAGGGAGCCCGCACCAGGGGATTGTGAATATGTTCGCTTTTTTTTCAAAACTGAATAACCTGTATTTTGTACTCTATCAGGAGAGAGGTGGCATTTTAGTGGGCCCAGCCAAAGGCCCGAAGTGTCAGTCTAAGGAGAGTAGATCTGACGATGTCTTTTTTTTTGCCGCAGATGGCATCCTGCGCCAATGCGCATGCTTGCAGGGTAGAATGCTTTTAGTTATGTCTTTCGTGCGAAAGCACTTGTGTTGATTCCGACAGGCGTGATCCCTAAATGTTCCACTCAAAGCACTGAGGAGGCTCGGGATCATGCAGAAACGGTGTGCCCAATGTCTGCGTACGGAAGGATAACGCTAGCCGCTTCCTTGAAACGTTTGACCAAAAGGTCTGTTCATTACTAACCGCTTCATCCCTTCACCGCTTCACCGCAGAAAGTGAGGCGGTACAAAATTCGGGCCTTACGTGGCTTTTTGAGTTGCATAGAAATCGACTGACGCTTCTTTTTCATGTTAACATGCCTGCATAAATTTTTATATCTTCTTTCACTACACCATCAACCATCGTGTTTCTTTTTCTTTTCTTCTTTACCAATACTAAGTAGAGAGCAGGCTTTCAACTTTCCGGCCGGATTCATCGCTTTTTCATCAATGAACGACTTTAGGTATCTTCTAAAATTGTTACACTGTGGCAGTTATGAACGGGAAGGACAAAGTTAATGCTATAGATGTTAAATAAAATACATCAAGTCGCGAAGACAGAAATGGAAATGGTTTTCAAAAGCTTTGATTTCTTAATGTTTCATGTTTAAAACCTCTGCACCTTCCAGCGGTTTCACGGTGGTTTACTACACAATACCGGCAGTCTGCACTTCTTGACTGACGCTGATCGCCATCTTCCTGATTCAACTGACGCGGGTGTCCGAAGCTGCTTAATTCAAAGCCTAGAAAATTGACAGGTGCCAATCCCACGTGTGCTACTTGCAAGCTGCTAGCCACGCCGCACATTAGTAACTGCACATTTCTGGCTTCCCTAACAGACCCGCTATATAAAAAAAATTGATATGATTCAAGGAGCAATGCTGGCAACCTGCACCATCCACTAGAAGGTAAACACCTTCTTCGCACACTACATGTGCAGATGTTGTACGTTAAGTTGACGAAAGGATCTTTTTTCCCTGTAATTTTCAGTAAACACTGCGCCTTAGTAAGCACAATAAATCAAAAGAACTTCCAAATTCAGTACCTGATTTTTTGCACCCGGTTTATCATAACACAGACTGGAGTACATAATATCTTAAAAGTTGAGTTTGAAAATCTAAAGTATGCTCTCAGAGCCTATAGCTTTTAAGAGATGAAGATTTGAAGAAGTAAAACATTCGTCAATTCGTCACTTAGAAACACACCTTCCTTTCCAGAATATTAAAACTGTTAAAAAAAGTGCAAAAAGAAAACATTTACAAAAAGACTCTAGGAAAAGCAGCAAGAAGAAGATGCCAAACTGTACAGGAGGAAGTATTTTGATATCAGAGGCATCCGCCTGACACTGTGCAATGCATAGAACCCTAAACTAAAATCTTAAATTCTACCAGCCTAATAGCATAGAATTATATGCCTGGCAGCACAGACGACTGGTAGCCTGGAACCTCAGTGCTTATACTGGATAAGCTAAGTTTTCTCTTTTATACTGCCACACCCGAAGTAAGCATTTAACAATATGCATGAACTCCCGGCATAACTCAAAAGCCGGCATTAGCTAAGCAACACATGCCTCTAAGATCTAGGTTTATCTCCTCTGAATCGGGAATCACGGTGACCGAAAGGATTTATTCGAAATACATTCTCTGATTTCAAAGCGGCAGCGCGCGCTGGAAGCCCCTGCTAACTCGGTGATGTCATGCAATCTCTTGAATCCACCTAAGATGTAGAACACAAGCCAGGCAGGTCAGCTGACCAGTACAGCCTCCAAGAGGCATGCTCATGATTTTGTGTCAGAACATAGACAAAGCCAACGCGGGATTTTATGGAGAACGGGGCCTTTACAAGAGCCGCATTAAAACATGTAAAATCATTTATGTGTGGAGCAAAAGCTGTGATATATTTTACTTAAATATTGTTGCGAAGAAGATCGGCAGTGGCGCGAGAGGAGCCCTCGCGCTAGGCCAGACATTAAATCATCGTTCATCCTGTCGCCATGTTTTGCCGTCTTCTTGTTTGTCACCACGTAAAATTTTGGTGGAGGTGCTGGGTTCGTCATCCTATCCTCACCTGGGAGCGACGTCATCTGATAGCCGGGACCGTCGACCGAGGGCCCAAGGACATCGCCGAGCAGCTTCGCCCCAGCCCTTCCATCCCAAACCCGACCACCGCCGAGCCCCCAGCCCGAATCCGAAGACAAGGAGAACAGACAGACCAACCAGAACCTAGACGAAGGCACCCAAAAGACCCGAAGGACCTAAAGGAACCGGACATGTACACGCAACCCCCGTCCAGCGCCCAGCCACCCATTGCGACCTCGAGCCATCGGTCCCATGGACTCTGGTAGCAGATGATTGAACAGTTCTAGGGGGGCGGATCTCCCAAGCATGATCGTGTTCATCGTAATCGTGGTGGCAAGCGCATCATTCTCTTCTATCTTTTATTGAACATCTACACCATCACGTCACCATCGACTTCAACGAACTGATCAGTGCGATCGCTCGGTGGCCCCGGGAAGTGTTGCGAAGATCGGCAGTGGCGCGAGAGGAGCCCTCGCGCTAGGCCAGCTATTAAATCATATTTCATCCTGTCGCCTTGTTGTGCCGTCTTCTTGCTTGTCACCACGTAACAATATTATTACGTGGCGGCAAGCAAGAAGAAAGCGCAACATGGGAACAGGTTGAACAATTATTCAAAGGCTGGCCTAAGGCGAGAGCTCCTCTCGCGCCACTGCCGACCCTCGCAATAATATTCTTGTGACAAAACCAAATGGTTGGAATTTGCGTGTATTGGCGTTAAAATATTACGAGCTCTGAAAGGGGTCCAAAATTTAAAAATTATATTTCAAGAGCACTTTGTGACCATTCTGAAATCATTAGGTCATGTCCAAAGCGCATATTCGTAGCTGCCGCCCTCCCGTCGACGTCGGCTGAGCTTATATGGTTGATCATTTTATTAAGGGCTCCCAAGTGGCCTTCCACCGAATGGCCCATGGTATTTCGGCGTTATAGCTTGACCTCTTTTCTTTCAGTCTTAAAGCACTACTTAATAGGGTAAATCAGGAATCAGGGAGTCTTTCCTTATTCGGCCTTTGAATCCTTGAGGATGCCGAGGGCTAGGTAGTCGTCGGGATATGACGTGGCAGTGCACTGATTAGTCAGCGGCTTCTGTGACACCACGGAAACGCATTTCAGGGCCGAATGGACACACGTTGCTAACATGCCCTTTAGAATTAAGAGGATGGGTGAGATCATAATTGAGCAATATTTGCTCTTTGACGTCCTCGTTAAGCATGCTGTTCCAAGACGTGGAGGCACTTTTGTACGGCTTTGTTTAAGAGACATTTTTATATCCATGTCCTTCCTGACATCTGGGAAAACAGCGTGCCTTGGCAGGTGGAGCTGGTAGTGGACACCATCGGGCACTAAACGCATTGGGCAACAGATTCCGGGAAATCAACAGCCTCGAAGTACTAATTTTAGTGTTTGCTTTATTCAAACATTGGTTTGACGAAATCGCAATGTGTCTCACCACATTTAGCAATGTAAACGCTTGTGGTGAGCTAAGAGAATTCGGTCTGCTTTTAATTGGGTAGCAAGCTGCGGCCTCCATGGCAGTTCTGCATGCTGAGACACGCTGCGTAAGGCCTCAATGCCGCCTTTTGATGCGTAATATTTGTGTAAACGTACCATTGCTTTAACTTTTTGGGGCTTGCATATTTGCTAGCAATCGTAAGCGCGTACAGAAGTGTTGAAAAGGGAAGTAGTGCAGTAAACACAAAAGAAATGTTAAACTAACATGTCTTCTTATTTTGTAATCCACTGACTTAGGACAGTGATTCAAGCTAGGCTGTTTTGTACAAGAGATGGAACAACTGCGTATTTTGGCAAACACTCTGTCATACTGCCATCATCCTACAAACATTGTCTAGCCATATTAGTTTACTCACAAATCTGTGGCAGCCTGCTTCGCCGGTTCGAGCCAGGAAATCAGGAATTTTTGCATCAGTTTGAGGTGCACATTGAGTACTGAAAGTGAAAACATTTTCATTTGTGCATAAAAATACTGCCATTAGATCAGGTTAACTGGAGGGGCTGACGGCATAGAGTGACATTTTTTCCGCAAGCATCAAAGACCAGCTGATTTAACGCCAGTATTTCAATATCACACAGAGAAGTTTTAGGTCATCAATAAGGCAATTATCATTGTTGACACTTCCTTCTAGCTGTAATACTCGCAATTTAAACTACCCTTTCTTTGCATCAGCTATTTCAGAGAGCATTAAATATCAACAAAATGCACCAAATGTCTAACTCTAAAATTCGTTTTCCTTCATCGTCACTTTGACTACACGCTCTTTCGACAAACGTTCGTGCCACGTATGCCAATAAACAGGCCATCTGAAAGCCGCGAATAGATTATCCCAGTTTTCTCATTTCGTTCGCTCACGTGTCTATCTATCATTCTCTAGTATATAAGCTTACCTTTTTATTTTGAAGGTAGCGCGAAAAACGCGGACCAAGAGTAAAAGGACTTAACACGACACAACACACTACTCTTGGTCCTCGTTTTTCGCGCTACCTTCAAAATGAACCAGGTTCAACTAGCCCAACTTTCAACCTTATTACCTTTTTTTATGTTACCCTGAAATACCATTCATTATCTTGGCTCCTCATTGGAATCCTTGTTAATCACGCTAGAATGTCATCGATTCTTTCTTGTGCCCTTACTACAGGGCTCTCCTTCTGATTTTCAAAATTGTATTTGCCACTTTCTATCCATATCTCGCTGCCTTGCCTCAGCATTATTTGAATGTGTTTAGTTGCTCTCCATATATCTACTAAATATGTGAGGACGGAGTTCTTCTCTAGTGGCCCTTTTCGGAAATATAGGAACTTTGCAAACATGGCTTGAAGGCACCGCAGAAATGCGCTCCTTACTAGCCATTATTTTTCTCTTGCTTCAATTTCGTGGTCACAGTTTATGGTCTCGACCTGCTATTGACGCTGTATACCCTCATCAACTCTGAGCCTTGCTACCTATCGTAAACTGCGCTTCCTATCCGAGACTTCGCAATATCGGTTGTTCGTATTGTAATTGAGACCCACCATTACTTCCCAATGTTTAAGTCACTAATCATGCTTTGAACTCGATAACCGGAGACACGGGCTACAACGATGTCATCTAGTTGCTTCATTAGCTCATATGCCCCCCTGTATTCAACTCAAGACGTTGAATATTGTGCAAACTCGATTGGCATTGTAAATGCTATGATCCATGCGTAGCTATCTTCACGACCGGAATTTTATTTCGTTCCTTATAGAGGACTGTGGTGGTATACCAGCCGATGTAGGCATCACCTAATAGTTTTACACCTAGCTGTTTGGGGCCACTATTCTGCAATGCCAGCATGGCTGCTGAGGTTTCGACTGAATTGAACACATTTTAAAATAAACGCAGGGTATACAGCTTGTCCAGGAAACGTTGCGCCAGTTTTTGAAATTAAGATCAGCGTTCTACTTCGGCGCTGGGCAAAAACACCTCTATTATTATTTTCTTGCTGTTAACAGAGTATTATTTTTTATTAATGAAATGTTTATATATTTGGCTGTGGAACCTTGTTTGATACTCAACGATCATTCGATACCATCTGCAGAAAGAGTCTAATGAATTGTTTCTTGCACAACATATCTTCCATAGCCCATTTTAGTTTTCCTTTTTAAGCCAGCGAAAACATTTGGGGGACACTGCGCCTCAGCTTTTCAAAATATAACCGATTGATTTACTGCCTCCCGCGTGCAGCTCTTGTGGATATTTGCGACCACACATGACACTTTTACTCGCGTATTCACAAGACTTTTAATTCTATCAGCCTCTGCTATATAGCACATGCACATCACTTCGAAGAAGATATCTGCTACAATACGTATGACACCACCCGACATTTAAAATTACGCCGTTTAATCGTGCCACATGAATGTGCCCGTGCTGTTAAGCAGTAATATATCGGACTTGGGATTAATGGGTAGTAGCGGGGTTGATCCCTTTCGCACCCTGACCTTAAATGGGCTGAATAAGATCACAGCTGCAACCATTGAGGATATAGCTCGTTGCCACCAAATTACCTGTCATCTGAAACATTCCAGTTGTGTGCCGTCAGCGTTCACTCAAAGCGATGACATAACGGACTTTAAGCTTCAGATTCTAACGGGGCCTTTAAGGCTATTTAGTACTGAAATAATGGGCCCGTGTAGGCACCTGCCGCTGGCTAGCATTCGATGCAAATGAATGTCCTCTGAAGAATGATTGTGACCAGTAAGAGTGGACATGCCGCATGCCGGTTGTTTATACTTGCGTTTCCTGCATTTGTCGCACGACAGTGCAACGCAGTGAATGGCAAAGCCCCTTCTTTGAGGCAGAATCAGAAGCTGTTTTTTCTTTTTGTTTCGCAGTCATGAACGTCTTATCGCTTCGACAGTGACCTGCCTCTGTAATATGTGCCATCCTTCGACGTGATATATAGGCACGAAGTGTTGTTTCAAATCTCCGCGGTCAATGTTTGGTTGCTGTCGACGTGATTCGTTAATGACCGGCTTGAGTGCCGCGCAGTATTTTAGTGCAAAAGTCTAAAAGCTAAGTGCGCGTTGTTGTTTTTTCTTTTGTGGGCTTTCATTTCATATATAGTAAAAATACTGCGTGAGAGACGTTCTGTAGGGCGGAATTAGATGGTTTTGAAAACACTGTGCACTGCCATTGAAATTAAATGGCCTGTGTGCACTTGTCGGGGTCAGGTTTAACCGCACGTGGCAGCCATTTTACGATAAAGCATTCGTGGCTTAAAGACTTCAATACTACGCTGAAGTGCTTTCTAAGGTGTGATAATGAAGAACTCCACAGCACCACTTAGTGGGCTAAAAACAACTTACTCTGGTGCACATCTGATCAGAATATTATACATAGATTCAGATATACACCGACGGATCTAGGTCAACACAGGCCTCCATTGCAGCTGTTGTGATGCCCTTCTAAAAAACGACTCCATTTACGTTTTCAGGCGTAGTTCTACATTAACCGCTGCTGAACTTATAGGACTTCGGGAATTTATTCGCTACATATGTGGGCAACCACATGAAAATCGGTGTATATTCACAGACAAATACTTCATTGCAAATTTTTGAAAATGTATTACGCCACACCGCTTACCAGTGTCTGGCACTCAACATTACGGAGCTCCTTACATCTGATTGAATCGAAGGCCACAGAATAATGTTTCAATGGATCCCTACGCACTGCAGGCTCGATTGAAATGCACAGAGAGTTGCTGAAGCGTAGAGCGTCCTCAGCAGTAGCCTCCAAACTGCTGTGCATTTTTCAAGAACGTATACTACGTGTCTTCCTATGAACTGTATGAAGAATGCTACGGAAACTTACTGGGCCCAGCCAGGCGTCCGAAACAGCTCTCTAAGAAGACTCTATCGAACACTGTAAGTTTTTTCCGCGCCATCATGAATGTTTGCTACATAAACTTCGTTAAAGCGTGGCTTTCATGCCCAGGCACTTGCATTTAATTGGACCGCAGACTCCCAGGAATGTTCAAGTTGCGGCACCACAAAGATTCCCGATATTATTTGTGTTCCTAGTGTATGCGCGTGAACAAAAAGCGTTAGCCGCTTCCTTGAGGCAATTAGACAAGAAGCCTCTCTCGGAGGAGCTGCTTCTGGGTGCGACACGGACTTGACTCCCGCTTCTAATGCAAGTTGCCGTGCTTGTATATATTTTCATGTCTTCTCCCACATCGTCCCTCATCATGATACATTCTTCTCCTCTTCCTAAGTGTCTAAAAAGCGATGTTAAAGGCAGAGAGGAAAAACTATAAAGAATGCATATGTAAACATTGCGATGTATGAAAAATGAAACATGACAATAAGATACGTTGGTGAGGTTTGCCTTGCTTAACTTTAAATTTGACTAGCTTCAACTATCTTTGCTTGGCTTCAATCAATAAACTGTGCTGTGACTCCCAGCATGGCTTGATTATTTTTTTTTTAATTTCCTGTTCGCCTTTCCAAGTCACCGTGCCCTCACTTTCTGTCATCCGCGCCAGAAAATTGCCCAGGGAGACTGGTGCACTTCAGATATCAACGTATGCGTTATGCCTGTTCAATTTCTCTTTTAATGCGGTTTCAAGACGTACGCTTTTAGTGCTCACTCGATGATATCGTCATCCTTTGAAAACCCTTATATAATAACGGCTAGCATAACAAATCGTTAGCTGTCTTATTAGAGGTTTGCATTACTTCGGTCTTATTCTCAGTTTGAAGCGGAAGCGGTTTGGCGAGCGCCAAAAGTGAGTGTTTCCTCTCGCTTGCAAACACGAAGTCATGCTATATCCCGTTAGTACGATTAATAAGGACGGCGCCTGTTAATGACAATAATATTGGTGCTAATTAATATCCCAAATTAATAACAGCAACGTCCAGGCAGAAACGTTCATCCTTAGCTCGATATAATTTGCACACAATTCAACAATTCCCTTCCAACCGCATATATGACGTTAACTGTCAATGCTAGCGACGCAATATTTCTTTCCCACGTCACCGACCGTCAAGCAGCACAAGTGGCCTACAACGCTGAGGACCAGGCTGCAGTCATTAAGCGCATCTTCGCTTGCATTTATGCTGCGATGGTTTCATAATTGGGGCGTTGCTGGCCAAGTCACTGCCTACCTTCCACAAACTTAGTTTCAATGCTTGGCTGTAGCTCGTGACTTCTCCGGTTTTCGATATCTAATTTGAGCATTTAGGCTCTAGCTCCTGCAATATCTTGTCGTACCCCTGTCAGGTTTACAGGCATACTGCGACTTGATCCTACTGCCTTGAACCAAGCCAGAGGAAGATAAAGCCGTCTTTTAATAGGCGATTGAGGTATCACATTAAAGATTCCATATATTAGGATCCATTCCCTCAGTCGAGCATCCTCATCTGCTAGCCTTCGCTGCCTATTGCGCTAGAACCTCAGTGTACGGCAATCCATTATTCAAGGAGCACGATATTGCTGTGCAGTACTAGCAAAACGAGAACAGAAACAGCCATGCTTAAGTCTGCGCTCATCCCTTCTTATCCGTGCCGTACGGTCGCGGAGCTACTACTGCTCTGCAATCACTATATTTTGACTAAATTCATTCAATCAAAGCTGACCTTTGTTACATTTGCCTTCGCTCCGCACCTTCCGCGTTGCCGCGCAAAACAGTCCATGACAAGAGTCTAACTGTTCATGTAACATGATCATTTTAAAATTTCTAACGATAATTGTTTAAATTGCGGCTTCTTAGCACTTTGCCATCGACACACGCTGGCGTATTCTCGCTGCAGCCAATCAGCTGTCAAAGAGTGCTTTTTTCGAGGTCATGATCGCGAAAATGTGCTTTTGGAAATGAAATAATAGACCGTAAAAAAGAAATCACGAAGGACAAAAAAGCGACTGGTCGGGGGCACTTTTGAACATTATTATTCCTCTTCAGAAGCTTATGAACTATCTGGCGCAATCACAAGTTTTCTTAAACACAAGTTCCGTCTTATCGGCCTGCCGCCCCTTCGGCAAAACCCTCCGCCAACCAGCATTCAGCAAAACCGACTCATCTGGTAGGATTTCTCTCAGGTCCGCAAGAACTGCCGTTGGATGCGTCCTCGCGTGGTGATGCCTCCACATCTCAGTGCCTCAAGGCACTGCGAATAAACTGACATGAAGCAAGATGATGTGCTATATGGGACGTTTTCACGAGCTAAATTCCTCTACTTCCAGGATTTCAGCAACACCAAAAAGTACCTCACTTTGGCAAACTAATGCAGCTTTTTCTCAAAACGAGGTTTTTAACACGAACTTTGAGTCGTTCCTCGTGAATGTCTTCCATTTCGAACTTAACAATTTAACGCTGGTTATATTTGTGCCTAAGCAGCTTAGGGTCAACAAATAAAGGTTCTGCAACTACTTAGGCTGATTCTCTCAGTTTCGCCCTTCTTTGCACACTTGGCATCACATAAATAACTGCCTCTCTCATAACAAATGAGTGCCTCTCTCATAATCGAGGGTAGACAAGAGCACGAAATGGTTACGGGCATAACACGTTGTTGGAAAGTCCAAGAAGTGTTCTACTGTGGCTTGTAACTCAAAAAGAGATTGGATTATTATAGTGCTCCCTACACATTCTTTCCTCAGGCTCCTAACCTCGCCTTAAGCAGCTGGGAGGGTGAGGCATTCAATTGCAGACGGACGTAGAAGGCTACGCGCCTATGCATCTACACAGGCAAGAGGTAATCAAAGATAAGAAGCGCGTTTTTGTCCTTCCCACCTGTTCAACATCATTAAACGATGCGACACGATATGCTGAGATAACTAAGCAAACTACAAATAGTGTTGGCTTTGTACATGTCTGTTGCAAAAATTAAACAAATTAAACAAAGCCACTCCATCCATACTTATTCGGCTTTTGCCCGCAGAATTTGATATTGAAGTCAGTGCTCTTCACTCGTGAAGAAAACAAAAAATGATTGACCTCTCAATCCTCTTATTTTGTGTGATAAAATAAATACCATTTTCTACCTTTTTATCTTACAACTCCATTGTAACGGTTCATTTAAATAATTGTGTTCCTAATTCATCAAAATAAAGTTAATGGTAAAGGATGTATTTGTAAATTGCCTTGATTCTTACCTATCCAATATTATGGCGACAAGGAGCACTGCGGCCAGAG
This sequence comes from Amblyomma maculatum, assembly GCA_023969395.1. Lineage (NCBI taxonomy): Eukaryota > Metazoa > Arthropoda > Arachnida > Ixodida > Ixodidae > Amblyomma > Amblyomma maculatum. The sequence continues at coordinate 136,629 of JAJIZL010020846.1, read as the reverse complement.
CCTTCAGCATCATGACGATATTTAAAAACGTTGTGTGGACCTCGAATCACAATGGACGGAAATCTACTGCGTCTTTTTGCTTATATAGGAATTCACTTGGTTAGGTAGCAGCCAAGGTACAGAAATATAAAGAAAAAGAGAACAAAAACAAATTTTGCGACATTACATTCCATTCAAAGACAAGATTAATTGACCGGATATGTTTGTTTGTTTGTTTGTTTGTTTGTTTGTTTGTGTGTGTGTGTGTGTGTGTGTGTGTGTGTGTGTGTGTGTGTGTGTGTGTGTGTGCGTGCGTGCGTGCGTGCGTGTGTGTGTGTGTGTGTGTGTGTGTGTGTGTGTG
>JAJIZL010020846.1:0-135889 GCA_023969395.1 Amblyomma maculatum | reverse complement strand
GTGTGTGTGTGTGTGTGTGTGTGTGTGTGTGTGTGTGTGTGTTTGCGTGTGCTTTGAAAACGAAATAGGGGCTGAAACTTGAACGTTCTTAGAACTCTTTTCATTAACGGTTGGCACGCGCCATTCATTTAACATTGTTATTCTTCTTTAATTGCCTTCGAAAATATCTTTTTTCTGCTTCATAAATAAGCCTTGATGAATGACCTGTTTACTACGGTATTATGAGTAACATATTTAGTGTCTGGAGATGCATCCATGGCGAAGAGTGCTTGTTCCTTGCACTCTTTATTTCTGATATTTCCACTAACAATTATTTGCGGATGTCTAGCCATAGGACGGCTTATGAATGAGATGCCTCGATACCAGCGCCTGTTGTCACAAAAAGGAACACGAAACATTCCGGGAAATGAGCAAGGAATCGGAGAAATGGGTTTTAAAATTCAACCTAGTGACTATCCCTTCAAAACAATGACTGTCGGGCTGCCTAAGGTGTTTCTGAAGGACACTGATAATTGGATATCCACATACAAAGCCAATATATAAAACCAAACCTTAACCAAGCCGTATAAATGTGGCAGCGCGCCCTAGGAGTAACGAGAATGTAGTCTTTAAATACAGCATACCCAACTAACGCAAACATCCACATTATCAGTGTTCACCGCAACGCTATTCTAATGGCTCAACGCATCTATTATGAGGGGGTCTGCGTGCTTAAAATTTTATATTTTATTATGCTGTGATGCTTGCAGTAGGGGGTTATGTGCAAAGACACGTATTCTGCCCATTTTTTGCTTTCTATGTTTGTCTGCTTGAACAACCACCATGACTTCTACCAGGTATGATAGGGCCCATGGCTTGATTTCCTTTTTTTTGTCTTTTTACAGATTCCACGGGTGTAAGGATGTTGTCTTTGATTGGCTAGTTTCATCCGCAAATGGTTGCCGGCTTCGGTATATCGAGAAGGGGGCAGACATTAGCGGTTAGCTGAGCCATTCCACCCTCCACAGCAAGACAATGTTCTCATCCCAGTACAACCTCGGTAAACCTGGTAGATTCTTAGCAGTGTAGCCCCAGCTACGTGCAGCATTTCTGCAAGCCGCTCTCGCCTATTTAGCCAAGCAATATACACAGTACACCCACATATTTACCGACGGTTCAACTATTCAAGACACTTCTACCTGTGGCCTTTATGTGCCCTCAACAAAGCATGCCCTGTCTTACTGGCAGCCGCGGAAGACGTCATTTAAGACACCTGAGCTCCATTGCATTAAAGAGGCTGTTTCCTAGATCCTGCGCCAGATCCCCAGACGATGGGTTATCTTCATGGATTCCAGAGCATCTCTGAGCATCTCTGCAAATCCTGTATAACCTACTGTAGAAAACCAGTCACGAGCCTGTTTCCCTTGACACCGAGTATCTGCATAATTTGGCCCTTGCCGCAGGCCACTGCATAACATTGCAGTGGATACCAGCCTACCAGCCCACTGTGGCATTAAAGCCAATGAAAAAGCCGATCAAGCGGCTCGTAAAGGCCATCAACATCAACGATACATTCGGACGTTCTTCACGAAATTTGATGCATCCCAACTGGCTAAAACACTTACTGCCGAAGCAAGGTATCTACTTTAGTGCTAGCTATCAATTTCTTTACTCGATTGACCCACATCCAAAATCAAGACTCCCTCCGAAATTTCCTCGTCAACTAGAAACTCTTTACCACCGACGTCGCCTGAATTGTGCATATACAAATAGCTTGCGATACCGTTTTGGTCAAACGAACAGTCCTCATTGTAACAACTATGGTTCGATTGAAACTGTGCAACATATCCTACTGGAGTATCCTCGTACGCTGACGAGCGCGCGCACTACAAACCTAGCATGGTAAAGCTTTCGCCAGTGCCTTTAACAATTGACATATATTTAGGTCCCTTACGTATTGAAAAGAAATTGGACTTCTAGAAAACTTCAGGTTCACCTTGAATATTACGCTCAGGCCTTTTTCACACTGTTAATTCTATAAGCACATTTATCGGACTAGGCATTCATCATTTCATTTTATACCATTACTCCAGGATGCACTTAACAACACATTTAATGGCCGCATTTCATCTCCCCGTTCATTTCTTTTATTCTCCTCGCGTTTCTTTTTCAATCTTTTCCTCCCCAGGCACCCTTAATACTCAGAGTAGCATGTAAGCAAAATTTAAACGCCGGCTAAAATCTCTGTTCTTCATTAAACAGTCTTTCTCTCTTTCTTTACGTGCAGAACACAAGAACTGTTCCTCTGGTAATTTACAAAATATCTAAGGGTCGCTTGTTAGTATTAGGCTACATTAAAACACGGGCAGCTGAATAAGCAATACAATGGGTATAGTTGTTGAATGAATAAACATTGAATATTGAAAGGCGGTTTCCTTCTGACGGAATAGGCAGTAGGTGCACGCTCCCTTCCTTTGGGTATTCAAGCAGACACTGAAAGCATGTATTAGAGTCAATAAAATTATAAATTTTTATGGATGCTTTGGCTGTCTCATTTTATGAGTACACTTTAGTTGCTTATAAGTGAAAAGGTTCACTCGATGGTTTGACAACAAAATTTTGTTGGGCATCGCTCCTTACAGGCTAACATAGGAATACGAAGTTGCATAGTCATGCAGAATAAGCCATTACAAGGCACGACAATGCCTGTCGAATGTGCATGTTTACAATGGGATATGTATGGGAAAGCCTGTGATAAGCCCACATAAGGAAAGCTATTGGGTTGCCTACCTTGGAATTGCCATTGGAGTAAGAACGTTCTCCTACATAGGCTATGAATGGAAAAGCCAACAATAAACCCATTCTGATAGTGCGAAACTGGTTATACGATTGACCAATATTGGAATGAAGTGATGGTGTAGCAAGGGCTTCTCTAACCGCTGTAAAAAAGACCAACAAACATGATCCAACTTTTTTTTCCAATCTTATATCCAAAAATTGAAGCTGATTTCCCTCCGGTAATTCAAACGTAAATTCCAATCCATACCCACAGTCTACAAAGGTTTTTAAAACAATTTCCACTTGACTACTGAAGTCCTGAGCTTCAACAAAAACCAGATAATCGTCTACATATCGGAAGACTTTTTTTACATAGTTACCTAATTTGTCATTAAGAGATCTGTCCACGTAAGAAAGAAATATGTTGCTAAGAACTGGAGCCACTTTTGAGCCAATGCACACCCCAGATTTTTGTATAAATATATAGGGCAGACCGGCAAATGTATTAATACGCGCCTGCGCCAGCATAACAATTCTTTGAATAGTGCCCCTTCATCCAAATTGGCCCTTCATTACAGGGACTGTCATTTGAATAAACCTACTGGGTCAAACGTGCCTGGTAGGAAAAAATGCCTATCGCTTTTTAACAAAACTAAGATTAAGTTTAGACACAAAGATCAAATGACTAGAGAACTGTCAGAGTCATATCACATCCATAAGAACAGTGACACGTGTGTGAGCTCACCATCTGTAAGCATCCAAGAATGTGAGATTGTTTATCTGAATACCTAGGAAAAACCTGTGAAGCGCATGTGCCTTTGGTTGCGAGTATTTAATCTGTGTTCTTCGAATAAACGTTCAGTTGATAGTAGCGCCTGTCCTAGTCATTACTCTCTCGTTGTTGTTCTCCGTCGCAGCGCTCGTAATTTGCAATCATGTACCAACTAGCTCAACTTTCCGTATTACTGAAAGTTTACGAAGTCGTGTATTACGAAATCGGAACACATATTTACTACTTCATAGTGGCGCCAAGGAAGCCTGCGTAGCGTCTGCATAGAACATTCTAGCACAATGCAGAATCGTCTTCTTTTCCTCACGAGTAGAGCTCGTAGCCTTGAACGCATTTGCTTCAGCCTCCTTGTCATCACTCGGTGGCGACGGTGACTCACCCGGCCCAGAGGCTACTCAGCCAATCCTGAAGTTTATGCCGCGGCTAACTAATGACGAAGTGCGGCTCGGCGGGAGGAGGAAGGGCGGTTAAAAAAGCAGTTACGTGTATGTGCGCGCCGGCCTTGGCGCGTCATAACAGACAGGCGCGGAGCGTAGTATTTATTAAGGTCGCGTCGCTACAGCAGCCAGCCAGTGTTAGAGCCAGTGTTTCTGCATGTTAGCAAGTTCTACTGCTTGGCTCTCTGGGTCCACTCGCTATTCGGCAAGCCCACTGATCTGTGAGAGAGCAGTGCTCGTACACACGGGGGCCACATCGTGACTCTCCAGAAGTCGGCCTCTGACAGTGCCCGGCGAACACTTTGGTATTTGACTCTCTCGTGTATTGTTCAGTGTTGTAATCCTCTGTGTTGCTTTAAAACCTCTTTAATTGCATGCATTGCATTGCTTTTTTGCGAGCTTCTTGTTTTTGTATATATATATAAGTGTGGGGAGTGTGAGTTCCTCTGCATCGTCTTTTGCTTTGCATAAAGTTTGTTTTGCTCTTTAATTTTGACTCCTGGCTTGAACCAGAGAAAACAGGGGACCAAACGGACAACCGTTCTCTGTCACTGCAGGCGGTTGATTTCCAGCTGAGCTTGGTACTGAAATCGAGGGCACCTCGTTTGAGACCGAAGAAGCTGCCCCCGCTAACTCAGCCTGGGAGTGTGCGCACAAACAGTGGTGCATCATTAATGACGCTATAATTATTAACGGGTGACACTATGTCTGAGGCGACTAAAGTTGGCCACATATTAAAAAGAATTGCTGACGATGCCTTCAATTTCCTCTTGCGCAAGTATTGTTTCACCGTGGGCTCTGTGCTTCGGTGTTCCGACGGATCGAGCAAGCGAAACAGACGCTCATACCACCGTTTCGACCGGCTACCGAACACGGTTGCTAGCTCATGTGTGATCTTCTGATTCCTCGACAGCCTACCAGCGAGATTATTTTGACCCGAGGCAATGGCTTCGAAGTCTTCCTATCGAATCCGCCGTACAACGTCCTGGCTACTGTTTCCCTCATCCAAGATGTTGTTCGCCAGGAGTTTGCAAATATGTTCATACCTTTTAGACGTGCCACCGAAACTGGATTTCAGATGTTACCCTCCAGTGATCTATGGTAGCTCCTCTGACACTAGCTTCTCGCCCCGACATTGGTCCGCAATCCGAAAGAATGACTTACCCCTGACAATCACCCCATCTTCTTTACTTGTTCGCGTGTTGGCCGTCACTGTAGTAGCCATTGGTACACGTCATCTCGTCCGTTCACTTACTTAATCCGGAAGAGACACTGCCCGTCATCATTCCTCATCTCACCCCGACCAGACCCGTGTTGACCCTGGTGGAACTATTCGAGTTGCCAACCATTCGCCATCCACACAAGGCCGATGCTCGCGTTCTCTGCTTGCTCGCTGCAGTTCTTCGTCGTCTTTTTCCGCCAATTTACCGGAATTCTAGCCAATGCATATCCCTGAAGCGATGCTGAATTCGTGACCCAAACTGAAGAAACCTCTTGGACCCCTGCACTGTAAAATAAACGTATTGATGGCCTTGTGGTTAGAGTTTCTGTTTATACTGTTATCGATACCAGCGCCCAACTGTCCTTTGTGGGCTCCTCATTTTGCCGTCGCCTCAAGCAATTACTTATGCCAGCCGCTTTATCCACAGCTCGCGCCGCTAATGGCACCCCTGCTGCCGGGGTTGGCATGTGTACTGCGTGAGTTACCAAAGTTGCCCGTCACACTATAGTGTTGTTCACCGTCCTCCATTAATGTCCCCGTGACGTAATCCATGGGATTGACTTCCTAACAGCCCACTCTGACCTATTGGCTGCTCTACCGGCCTCCTTCGTTTGGACCTTTCGCTCTGATGTGAACACCTCGCCTCCTCAGTCCACCTTCGGTCAGCAGAGTTATCCCGCCTTTCCCATGAAGCTGCCTTTTACATCCCATCCCACCAGTCCTAGTCGGTGACTACCTCGCGTGTCTGGTTACTGATGTCCTCCTACACTGGTATGCCATCCTTTCTTATCTAACTGTGCATATCTACCAGAACCCACTCCTTGTCCTTAACCACAGCCTGTGAACCCAAGTGCTCGACGAAAGTATTTCACTAGCTGCACTTTCGTCGCTCCAGTGATTTCCTTACACACCACACAAGAGAGGGGGGGGGGAGGGGTAAACAGCACTTGTTTTTGTGAAGACAACCCCTCAATTCGTAAGGAGCTTTCTTTTCGTTTCTATACTTTACCGTAGATCGTGCAAATATGTTTATTCAAGCTATCTGACACTCTCAAAAAATAAGCTTAAAAAAACAAAATGAAATATATTAAAGCATTTAAATTGCTCTCAGATAATAAAAGGCAAACATTCAATGTGCAGAAATCGAACTTGCTGTAATTAATAAGTTTACTAGAAAAAGAGAGCTCGCAGGACGCTAAAAATTCGATAGCTAAGGTACCATTTTAGTGTAGCTAATAACATCTCAGCGCCAAAATTGTAAACACGCTGCTATTACGCAGCAGTGAGCGCAAATACGTGCATTTTTCTTATGGTTCCAACGTACGGCCTCAGCATCGGCGATGTTTGCTGATTTCGGTATGGGGAGATGCAATGGTAGATGAAAAGGCAGGGTAATCAGCATGGTGGCGCATGCCAAGATTATGGCTATTTTAAAACAGGCGTATTCGGTAGACGGCACCCGTGGAGCTGAAAGTAAGGCTCTCGAGTCGTGCCCGCCACTCTATACATAAGGTCCTTAGGAATGGGAAGGCTTCAAGTGCATAGTAAATCGCACAAATTGCCTGGCTGTGCGTCAATTATATACAACGAATCGCACAGCGTCGTCGGGGTAAACGGAGGCCCTCAAAATACATATTTCGTAACCAAGCGTGTGTGCTGGGAAGGTATTATTACGCCTTACTCTTTTAAAACAATGATTGATTGAGAAACTGTAATAACTTCTGTCGCTTCAAACCATGATCATTTTGAGCACGCTTAACAAGGCTGATTAACTGCAACTTTTTATTCTAAAAAGCTCCCCGCGGGCACTGAACAGGGTAGTAAAATAAATGAAACACTATGTTAAATTTTGCGGTATCCCTCTTTGCTGAGCAAATCAATTTAAATTGTTTTGCGATCATGTTAACATATGGGAGACGTTCAAAAATATTAGATGTCAGAAATTTAATTTTAGATAGCCGTAAGGTCCCGATGTTTCGCCAGACGACTTGCACAATGTCATGTTTTCTGCTGGTACGTAATTACGAGACACTGCCGGCTGGAGAATCTCATAATTCACACGTTAACTCAATGTTCAGTGTTAAATTATTTTCTTTGTTAGACATTTTCTTTAGGCATAGTTGTGAACGCAACGTAACAGAGAGCAGAACATATTTTACCTGCTCATTATCCTCTTCTACACAGTCTTTGTTCGAATGTTCCTTGGTAAAAAAATGTTCTAGCATGTTTTAAATTGGGAGAAGGTAGATGCTGCACGTTAGCACGTTATCGATGCTGCACGTTAGCATACTGAGTGTGTCGTATTTATCCTAACATTAGAAAACAAAAAGCCAAATAAAATGGATCCTGGATTTAACACTAATTTCTCTTCTTTAGAGTGAAACAATGCCTGGTGGACCTGGTGCTGGTTTCTAATCCTGTTTTAAATCACAGAAGGTTTATGATTGTGTAAGAAAAACGTTTAACCGAAAGCGGGGATTTCGGACACAGCGTTGTGAACAAACAGCTCCGTTCGCATTCGTAGAATAAAGTTTCCGGGAAAGAAATGTCCACAGTAAAGAAGAACAAATGAGTGAATAGAAGACAAAAAGAGTATAATGCGGGTGTCCAAAGGTTTGCATCGCACAAATTTTCAAAGAAACCAGTGAATATGGCCACCACTTTTGCATGCTTGATTGATGCGAATTTGTTAATGCTGCGAACCCAGGTTTTATAAAAACACTCTATAATTTTGAAGTATATTTTCTTAGATTGAAAAGTACCTTTCCTGATGTAGCGCCCAGCGCCTAGCTAGCGCTCACGATTGGATGAGTCCAAACTTCGCAATTTCTTATTTCCTCGGCTTCGTCCCCGGGGGTGTTCGAGGCTCTTGTGATTAGAATGCCTGTAACGCTGTTTAGAAAATGTGAGACATAGAAAGGCAGTTATAACTTCGAGAAAATAAGAGTGGAGATGACATACGCATTTTTGCACAAATGCACATAACGTCCGTGATAGGTATTTATCCCCCCAATTTTCGCAAATTGGCCATTTATTCCCATTTTTGCACACTGGGAGAGGTTCTGTTTTTAAGGCTCCGCTCTGGGTTTTATAAGGGGTCTCAAGGTGCCACATAATCCATGTGTTGCACATAAAGACAGAAAAGGCCGCTACTGAAAACCATTGAAAGATATAAAAGTTACAGATTAACGCTGGCATAAAAAGCACGCAATATAGACAAAGTGAACAGTAAGCCTGGAAGTTTATCTCGTCAGAACAAGATAGGAAAATTTTCTTCATATCACAGAGATGGCATCCTGACTACTCTTTATGCAATAGGAAGCTTTTGTGTGGGAGTGCTGAAGCGTTTCCCACGAAACGATCTACTTATCACAAGTAGAGCCTTTGTGCGCAGTTTTCCTTTATTCCTAAAGACAGGTACATGTCTATATCGAATTATCAAAATATGTCCGTACACTGTATATATACTTCGCAACTTAGCTCGCACTAGACAACGCTGCTGTACATGATACAGTCACTACACTAGCTAACATAAAGACATAGGTAGGTACTGATGAAACTTACAATAATAATGGTTGTCATTAATGCCTGCCTTCATTAAAACGCCCGGTACTTGCCTGAATATAAGGTCATCTTTCAAAGCATTTCAGTTGGTGTTTTGGAAAGGGGCAACTTACACAATTAGCACACCATATTAATTCAAAGCCAACCAACCAGAAGGTAAGGGTGAGGCTGGTCGTGTTGTCTTTCCGAATTTGTTGGCTGAAGCTGTTGTCATTGCTCTCCCAACCAATAACTTTTCTCGCGTGGTCAGATCATTGCAGAGCACCTCCCAACCAACCCATGTGGATCCATTTCATAGGTTATGGGTTGGTTGTCTTGGTAAGCCTGTATCATGGAAGAGAAAGTCAATATTTTGGCACCAAACCTTGCGTTTAACACAGCAGGATTCTTAGTTGATATTGTTTTCTCTGCGCCGCCTATTCTAGGACATAGTTTCTCGGTGGCTCTCCTAATACGCCTTTAGATTATCAAGTCCTTTTGTGAGTCAGGAACATTTGCATTGCGAAGCGGATGTCTTCACGTATGCAATAATATATAATAACTGGTTGAAGCTGGTCGTGTGAAGAGATTGATGAGATACGCTAGGAGACGAATGCTTGGGCTTTGGAATGTACAAGCGTGTTCCCCACTGTGTCCCAAAGATCAGGTACCGATATTACCTTTTTGTGTGAGGCCTAGTCTTTGGCTTGAATAATGCTTTTGCAGGTCAAGGATGACAACCTGCCGAGCATGCAGCTCAAGATGAAGAGAAAGAGAGAGAGAGCGTCGTCTGCTGATAATGTGAATTTGTTCTGCTTTTCGCAAACCATGACTTGGGTCCCATGATATTAATCTGCAAAAAACGTTTAAACCTTCATTCTCTTTCAATTCCAGATCCCTCGTTTAAACAAAATCAATAAAAATAAGAAAGCATTGCCGTGTTTAGCGTTGCAGCAGAGGTAACACGGGACGACCTTCTTGTCGGATTCCCCACGGTCGCAAAGGAAAATGCAATTCTGTATACAGAGAGGTCCTTCCATTTGTGGACGAAGTGTGACCGGGGCAACAGCCTTTCCTCCGACGTCCAATCTCTTGTTTCCTTTATTGTGCATGTACCTCGTGAATGCCATTAGCGGCGCCTTGTTACGGGACACATCAAGGGACACTGGATCTTCTGGAAACACCAGCAAGCAGGACTGTACACGACACCGTGTCTACGCTAATTAGTTTCCGGGCTGAATCACCATGGAAGCGAGCGAAGAGCACAGTGGTAGAGAAAGCAACGCCATACTGGAGTCTGCATGTATTTGTCATTTTGCGGAGGGCTCTGTTGGCAAGAAAACACTGAGGTACAGCTAGAAAGCGACGCAGCTAGTGCTTTCTGCATCTTTCCCATTTCTGCAAGGACCCTAGAAGGCGTGTGATCAAAGAAGGAATGAGCAGGTCACTTTTGCAAAACTTACTTCCTGTAACATCTTTTTTTGTTAATGCAAACACACATCATGACTCATAAATGGCGTGAACGGAGCTTGTCATCAGAACGTGACATTAAACGTATCGCACGGGCTGTCAGAAATCAACTGCGCAGATAATTATTATAGCAATTTATTATTACATATGTAATTAGTAGAAATAAGTATTCAGTCTTAGAAACGTCTAAGTAATTCGTTAATTATTAAATGAATGTGAATGCATTTAGTGGCAGACGAGCACTGCGGACCGAGCCTTTCCGCAGGGACCGTTACCAGACCGTGATCGGCACATATAACAAAATCATTTGACCAATTTTGATGTATATTCTATTTTAAATATGGCCAACTAACTTCACTGTTGTCTCCAAATTTGAATGAGCCATCCCAAAGGCTTGCCCTGTAGACCGCCTTAATTTGATTGCGTTGGATTTGTACCATCATTTACTTCTAACCTATATTGATTATGGCCAATTCAGTGGTGACCTTCAAATTGGTATCTGCTATCCCCAAAATCGGGCCCCATGGATCCTCAAATCTTGACCTTGTCGAAATTTAAGGAAAATTTTGATCTACCGCTATTCGGGTACTGCTACTTGAGCGCTAATCTCCAATCCTAAGTGGCCACTTCCGTATTTTGGTCTCCCTTCTATGAGATTTCGCTTGATCCGGATTTGAGCAAAGTTGGCGTCTAACCTAATTTGAGTATAGTCAACTCAGTGTTGCCTTGCAAAATTTAGCTGAACCAGCCCAAAATGTGGCTTCCTGTGACGACAATATTTCACTTCCTCTGAAATTGATTACAACTGGTGTAACTTGATTTCAGTACGGCAAACTGAATAATGACTACTAAATCTGGATGCAGCACCGCCAGCGTGGTCTCGTGACCCCAAGAATTGGACTTAGACCAGCTTTGATCAGAAGAAATGCCTGCTGGGAGGGGCAATAAGAAACAAACTGCGGAACACTTAATGAACCTGGGCATGCAACTTGCAATGCTTTCTCATTTAGGCACGTAATCAGACTTATGTGCACCTCTGTTTTTGCACTAACCTCTTTGCGGACTTTTCTTTTGGTTGGTACGAAAGTGTGTCCAGAGAGCAGACTTTGTGTCGCTGTGGCCTTAACGGAGCGGCCATTTCACAAGACAGGGAAACAGCATTACTTCTGGTGTAAAAGGAGAATGTAGGAACGTACAATACCTAAGTAATAAATCTTGTATCAAAGTCTAAGAGTAAAGACATGCGAATTAATGCTGCGTCCTGAGAAAGCTGGAATAGGAAGCAGTCATGGAAAATGATTAGCTGCTTTTGATTCATAGAAAACTATCAAAGAGGAAGATGCATCGTGTCTATTAGTGTACGACCGTCCTTAACAACTAAATGCCCGAGTACTGTCTATGCTATCGCTCGTAGTGTCATTTTACTCGACGGTTTAAAGGTGTCCTGAATCTTCTTACTGAACCCGACCTCGGCCGCTGCGTTTCGATGGAGGCGAAACGGAGAGGCGTCCGTGTGCTGTGCGATGTCAGCGCACTTTAAAGATCCCCAGGTGGTCGAAATTACTCCGTAGCCCTCCACTACGGCTCCTCTTTCTCTCTTTCCACTTTAACTCCCACCTTCCTCCCTTCCCTTACGGCGCGGTTCAGGTCTCCACAAGACACAAGTGTGACAGATACTGCGCCTTTCCCTTCCTATGAACCAATTATTATTATTATTATTATTATTATTATTATTATTATTATTATTATTAGACTAGGTGCACTGAGACGACTTAGTCGCTTTCAATATTCGTAGATTTGTGATTGCGGTACCGCGCGCAATTGGTACCAACTAGTCTCTGGCACTAGATTTGAATAATTGTGGGATAGAGATATTTATTGTCCGCTATTATTATTATAATGCAGCAGCTTTAATGACTCGAGTCCGTGGCCCATTTGTGGATCCCCTTTTGAGAACACACACTTTGCTGTTAGAATGTTTTGGAGGACCGTAATTAGTACCTTTTGTTCCTCACAAGTACTGCTTTGCATAGTCACGTAAACTACCGTGTGCTCACCGTATTCTAACTACCACACAAATCTTCGCTGTTTTTAAACGGCTGCCGGTATGCAGCCTTGACACTGTGATTGTGGCCAAGGAGCGATTTTGTTTTGTGCTCTTTCGTTGTTGATGGTCGCTATCGCGAAACGGGCCTTTATCGCTTTCTCATCAGCGCGACATGCACCGAGATTACCCTGGTATGATTGCGCTTAAGCATACTGTTCCGTGCTAGTTTGGACTTTTCCACTATCCCTTCGTTGGTTTATGTGGACGCTTCTGTACCTGCATTACATTAAGACCTACGGAATACAACGGGCATATGCAGTTCGACAACCTCCGAGCATGCTTTCTCTTATCGCCAACGCCGGGTTGCTTTGGTTTTTCGCGAGAACACGTCAGCCTAATAAGAAGATTATTTCAGTGAAATAGCAGCTTCTTCGATTGTCGCTTATTGCCTTCGCGCTAGCACGTGACATAAGTTCGTAAACGTCCGCACAATATAGAAAAAAAGGCTCTATGTAACCTAGCGGGGAGAACATATTTGTGTTGCCTAAGGGTAGCATGCCTCATTATAAGCCTTTGGGATCCGAAATGTATGCCCTGTGTTTCCTGGTGTAATGAGTAAATTGAGAGCACAATTAGCTTAGTGCTTTAGTAATAATACCGCTTTAGCGTTAATGTCTCCGTTCTACAGACAAACCGTCGTCCTCAGCGTTCTGAGCCGAATATTCCAAGTGTCTCCGGTATGCGATGTTTTCCGGTTGACGTGGCGGCAAAGGACTGCCCGATGGGCTATGCGACGTCACCAGATTAATGACATACTCCAGTTGGCAGAAATCCCCTATCCTGGTAGTTCCTTTGACATGGGAGGGTGAGATGAAAATTGAATTCTTCAGAGCCCTTGGACCCAGAGTAAGATACGAAAGTCATAATATACACCGGTATCATTATGTGGCTTTGGTGAAGCGAACTTTTGTACTTTTGTCGCCTGGTCTGGTGCACATTTTGGTAGCATACGCTATCGCTCTTTTAAAGCTATGAAATATACCGTGAAGTGTTATATTGACAGCATTTTTGGTTGTTTGCGCTGTGCGTCACTTATTCCTCCTTTCTTCCTCAAACTTTCCTTCTGGAATACCGTGAGTCTGAGAGTGTGCGCGAATAATAAATAAATAAAACCGTTTTCGATATGAGAGGAATAAACCAGTGTTTAGTGATTATAAAAAAAGAAATATGCTTGTAAGCGAATGAGTATACGCAAGGGAACACGAAGAGGGTAACCAATAACATTATCCTGTCATGACTTTACGGGCGGGCACGACGTTATTAATGAAGAAGCAGCACCCAAAATCCTAACGTCTCTATTGTGGCTTTTAGCGGCAAAATGGGGGCGGCTAGAAGTAACAGATCATTACATCATAGGGGCTGTATTGTTGCTACCTAAATTGAAAGGAAAAGGTATTTCGTAATTCATACAGGCAAAGTTTTTGTGTCGTTTAGCACGCAGCACCTTGTCTCCGCCCTTGTGCGAAAAACAAAACGAAGAAAAGTTTGACCGGGGCGTGTTATTGGACGGGCTGCTTGTAAGATTCAGAATGCTATGAGGAAGCTTGAGAGGCTTGTCAAAGCTCGAAAAATCATGCGATTGATGGAATCCTCACCTTAACCTTCCTCTACGGACCTCACAACTTTTACGGCCTTATGTTACCGACACCACGAGGCCACTACAAGGAACTACTTCGAGGTATGAATACATACCCAAGATGATATGCCCAGGTACCCAGTATTCTTAGGCAATCCTCTAAACGGGCTTAGTTCGGCCGAAATATTTGACGTTTTCTTGGCAGTAACTGGCCTGATTTGGTTTCTTGCAAAATGACGAGCTGAACGGGGACGGTAGTCATGACAATCCTTCCGGCCACATGCTTGCTGTGATTCGGAGTGAATTAATATATATTGCATCAGTGTAACTCGAAAATCGTTGTGAGGCGGCACTAAATATAAAGGAATACTACGGACGCCATGCTATGAGCATAAGATCGAATGGGAGAGCTGCTTGCTGGCAATACGTTTTGCAATTAGCAAGACTCCGCGTACGTTAAGGCGTTGCCTTTATTTCTGTTCGTTCTTTTGTAAGGTCAGCTGTTCGTTCTCCACACGATACTAGGAAGTACTTTGAGGGAGAGGGGGGGGGGGGGGGGGGCATCGGAAAGGTTAGCTTGTGATGTAAAAATATTGCAGTAATTAGGCAGATTCAGTGCTTCAAGAAAATTAGCGGAAAATAATCCAAATATCTGGCGGTTTAACTCTACGGGGCAAAATCAACGTTCGCAAACGACCGCTATTCGTCACATGGCTCCGTTAAATGTCAGCAAATGACAGCCACTTGCTCTGAGGCAATCCTGGTCTGCAGAAAATACAGCAAATACGATGGCAGTGCCAACAGGCCGAGCAGAATGTTCCCGCAATGAAGAGGATCTTGATCCATTTCATCTATTGCTGTGTTTTGTGTACGGTTCGAGGTATAAGTGATACATAGACCGAATAAGTTCATGATAAAGTTAGCTCAACAAACGAGGACCAGAGTAAGAAAAAGAGACAAAACGGTTCGTGTTGTGTCTCTTTCCTACCTTGACCCTCGAATTTTACGCTAACTTCACTATGAATATGATTCAACTCGGCCAACTTCCCACCCTACAACAAATAAATTTTGGGTTAAAGCTCCAATGATTATAGCACTCGGTAACGCAAAAATAGAGCGTAGGTACTGAATGAGGTTTATGGTAGTATTCATTTATGATAGGTGTTCAGTAATTTTTTTTAGAATTGATACACAGGGAATGCTACTACACTTAGGGATCGTGCCCAGGCTGAGTTATTTGATTTCGCCTGATAGTTGACGCGATATCTGCTTGATGGTCGGTGAGTTTATTTTGCTGACTTTTGAAAGAAACATGAATCATCTACTTCAATCTGGAAAGGTGTTAAAATAACAATCCACTGAATAATTTCCGTATTTATTCTGATCTAGTTGAGAATTAAAAAGTGCTCATATGTTGTACGTTACTATTAAGGTAGTCGAGACCAGCAAATCAGTAAAGACGCTGTCACTCTGGGCAGATGATGTCGAGAAGAAAATAAAATGCACGTTTGAAATTTCTCAGGATAAGGGAAATACAAACGTTGGCAAATAAAATGTTCAATAGTATTTTCAAGCGTATTAACTGTAACTACGATTCCAGTGGTGCAGACAATGGCTTTTGGACCTTGCTGCCAATACTGGTGGAAAGCAATGAGCAAATTGTTAGAAATTTAAGAGAAAATTCGTCTCATTCTCGGAACTCGCTATGAGGGGGCAGCACAAAACCAGTTCGGGGAATATGCCACACGTTACCCTACATTTACGAGGGGAAACTCTCCTATGGTGCCCTATCTTTTTTCAACCTTCAATCATAATAAACATCTACAGCAGTTGAGCAGTATTGAGGAGCAGTCGGAATTTCCCCAAGTGAAGAAAGGCGAGGTTAAGAATGCATTATAAACTATGAAAAGGGGGAAAGCAGCTGGCAAGGATCAGGTAACTACGGATTTGTTGAAGGACGGGTGGGGGATATCATACTAGACAATCTAGCCACCTTGTATGTCTGGTGACATCGACGGCACCGGAATCACGGAAGAACCCTAGCAATATCTTAATTCATTAGAGAAAGGACCCTAACGTCGTGAAGAACTGCCGCCCCAAGCGCTCACAAAACCGTCACGTACATGATATTTATTAAGGTAATCACTAATAGAGTCAGCCCAAGCTTATAATTCAGTCAAGCAATAGATTAAGCAGGAATTTGGAAAGCCACTTTTTTATCGGTCATATTCATACCCTCAGCCTGGAGATAGAAAAATGTTCGGAATATAACCAGCCCTTACATATAGCATTCATTGATTACAAAAAAAGCATTTGATACGGTCAAAACCTCGGCAGTCATGCAGACTTTGAAAAATAAGGCTGTAGATGGTGACACTGGGTGACATCTTCAGTGGGTGCACAAGAGCCATAATTCTGCATAAGTAATGAAATTATCATAAATAAAGTATTTAGACAAGGAGACGGTCTGCGCCCACCTTAATAGTATTCACAACTTGCTTTGAGCAAGTATTCAGACTTGGAATGGGAGCACTTGGGGATAAGCGTTGATAGAAAATAACTCAGTAATCTGCAATTCGCTGATCTCATTCCGGTTCTAAGTAACTCAGGGGATAAATACAAAATAATAATTGATGATCTTGATAGGAAAAGCGCAAGGGTAGGCCAAAATTCAGCATGCAGAAACTAAGCTAATCTTCAACAGCCTAGGGAAAGAACACCAGCTTAATATAAGTAGCGAAGCACTGGAAGTGGTAGTCGAATGTATCTACTTAGGGCAGGTAGTAACCGCAGATCAGGACCATGAAAGGGATATAACAAGTAGAATTAGATTGGGGTGATGCGCATTTGGCAAGTGCTCGCAGATTATACACTAGCCGCTTACCGGTATGGCTGAAGAGAAAAGCTTGAAACTATTGCAACTTCCCCGTACTCACCTATGGAGTGTAGGAGGCTAACGAAAAGGGTTCTACTTAGTTCAGGACAAGGCAGAGAGATATTAAACGTGGAAAGATAAGCGTAATGGTAATAGAGAGGAAGGATGCACAGTGGATCAGACAATTCATTGAGTTAATGACATTCCAGTAGAAATCAAAAATAAGAAACGGGAATGGGCATGTAGTGCGAAAGGAGGATAACCGATGGTTGAAAGGTGTAAGAAATTGGATTTAAAGGAAAAACAAACGTACCAGAGGCGACAGAAATCAGGTGGGCTGATGGGGTTAAGCAGTTCGCAGAGGTCATGTGGATGTAGGTAGCTCAGACCGGGTTTATTGGAAGAATTTGGGAGAGGTCTTCGCCCTAGAGTGGGCTGATTTCTGAGACCTCATGAAGTGAAGGTTACATTACCATGTCGTTGGTGTATTTGGGTAGGTGGCGTTTTAAGGTATATCACACCTCAAAAGCAGTCAACTGGCACTTTCGAGTGTTGTTTTGTCGCAGTGCTGCTGCTAGCCAAATATACAACTTACGATTGATATTCGTTTCCGACAGCTCACCGGAAGCACATTTATAACGAGAAAGTTGATATTTACGCAATCCTCAAAACTTCCCAGCGTCCTCTGCGCAAATATCTCATTTCGTCATGTTTACTGAGCTTAGCATAGCATTAGTTTTCTACAAAAGAAAAAAGAACTCATCCCAGCAACAAGGTTTCGTTTCCCTCCTGTTACTTACATAACATCCACACAGCGAAGTTGGCGGAAAAAATGTTAATTATAGAGTGTAGACGGGAACACGGATGTTGATTAGAAACACCTTCGAGGTGTATCGCTTGCATCTAAGCAAGCGGAACACAGCACCATAGGGACGCACCTAATTACTTGCTAGGCAAAGCATATTCGGTACCGTAGAGGCCAAACATCACTAGCGTTTTTCAGGCTGCCCGCCTCATTTCACGGTAATATGGTACTGCGCGCTGTTATGGATGGGCTCTGTTTACTGAACACGTGGGCCCCCAACTCTGGCGCACAGATTATTTCACGCTTCATTTTCAATGCCAGTGTGATTGTGAACGTATCCTTGATGTATTGATGTTTGTCCTTGATGGTTCTCGGGGATGGACACGAATGCCCTGAGATACCAGAAAAACTTGCCTATGATAATTTGCTTTGTCTTCTTGGGCAAATAGAAAGGAAATGAGAAGCTCTTGGAGCTTCGGCACAGAGAAAATACCAAGTCATGAGTTCTCGAGCGTTGCTGTTTGCGCAAATTCGGTTTTAGTGTTTGCAAAGCTTATGCCATATACGGCTTCTCAGGCTTTTTCCGTATACGATGTTTCCATTTTCTCTTTATGGTAAGATTGCATTGAAAGCCCTCCTTCCCAGATAGTCTAATTTCAGCACTTTGGCGTTCTGAGCGCAAAACCGCTAGAATGGCTCAGGTATGCGACAGCTAGCAGGTGCCCGAGCGGGGCCTGATTGGTCGCAGCATTAGTGACTTGATTGATTTGGCAGAAGTTACCAAATGGGGAGCCTAAGTTTAGATGGCAGGTTGTGGAGAATTAAATCTTCCAGGACAGTTGCATTCCGAGTTAGACTTGGAATGCTGGCAGATACTTACGACTAGTGGAGGGTGGTTTTACATTTCTTCCAACTACTCTTTCATATAATGTGTTACGTATCTGACGGCTCTGTATTGGAGAGTTTGTGAGCAACTACTGAGACACATATTACGGGATTAGGCATTAAGCGTCTTTCTCACTGCATATAGGCGAGGGAGTATCCACAAGGTTAGTTTCAGCGATGTCGCATGTGGGTGCCAGATGGTAAGGTGTGAGTGTGGTGTGCGTGTCAGTTCCCGTGAACAAATTCAATGTGCTGGAACTTTCTCTCTTTCTGTGTTCAATCTAGTGTCGGATAAAACCTTTGAAGGCGGCCTTAGGTGTCCCCCTTATATCTCTAACCTCAATTTTACTAATGTTGAAAAGTCTTAACAGTACCTCTCCGGTAGCAAGAAATCTTTACAGGGTCTAGGTTAGCTTCACTTTTTTAGAAAGATGGAAAGTTGACAAACAGAGTACGGAAGTTGCTACCGAAAACAGATGAATTTATGGCCTGACGAATCCTGCTGAACGCTACAAGTGCTCACTATATAACTGAACCTGCCGAATGAATTGTGCCTTCCACAATGCGCATGTTGGTCCGTTGCGACTTGAATATTTCTGACTCCAGATAGTGAAATGATAGCTTTTGCGTTTTTGCTTTTGAGTAAGTCTCCATGCATTGATGTGGATTATTAAAACCCCCAAGGCATTATGTACAGATTTGTTTCTTTTGGTAAAGCTGCTACTGTTAGGAATATAATGCATATAAGCAGTTAACTTACATAAAGACAAAAGTTCATTTCCGGTAAGACACATATCTGGTCATAAGTGCTACATTTCATTTATGAGCCAGAGAAGAAAAGACTAAGTTCACCAACTTCGTCCACTACTTTTGAATAAATCTTCTTCAATATGAAATGCGCAATCTTTATAAGCAAGTACCAGCTGACCACTTTTCTCCTCCCTCACTGCAAAATTAAACAACCTTATAGACGACTATTTCTATCGATAATAAACGCACTCTCTCTCCGAGCAGATAGTAATGACTGCATTTTGTATATATCAGAAAATCAGGAGGAATATGCTCCCGACCAACTATTTAATAAAGTACAACATATACAAAATCAGCTGAAAGTTTTAATAGCAAAATTAAATTTTGCTTTACGTTTTAAGCAAAGCATAGCTTGCACACATCAGAAGCGAGGCACGGTCATTACACACGGTAAAGAAAGTAATAATTCCAAAAATAAAAGTGATAATTAAACCGCAACAAATAAATGTAGCGCATATCTATTTCTGCTAGTAATGCCACAGTGTTGAAGCGCCTTTTCTGCAGAATATCTAGTGTTGCCGTCATTTTCGGCGTTGGATTAGTTATGAACTGAGCCCTCTCCTAGAACTCTTTATCTTCAAAAAAAGAAAAAAACAAACAAAGCGCCTCACATATAATGTTAATTGCGTCTTACTCAAGCAAAAACATGTATGCGAGGGTTACACTTCTTGTTTTCTAACGTTTCTGCATCATTACGTCGTTATAAGCATTCCTACTCAGGCCTTGCCCGAATTAAACTCCTTTTCGTTGCACATGGTCATCACCCCAAGCATTTTTTTTTTTTCAAATTATGATCTGAAATAGATATTAATTCGAATTTCATCATAAAAAAACATTCGTTTCATAATAACAGCTCTTTTATCTTCGTAGCTCTCATTTTTTATTCTTTGGTAGTAAAAAATGGAAACACAGCTAGGAGTGCTTTTAAGCGAGACCAGTTTACCCTCTTTCTTCGTTCTCCTACATTTTCCTTCCTTTCTTACTATGACTAATGGCAAACAGCTCAAAAATTTGAAAAAAAAAAGGCTCATGTCAGGCTGCCACAAAAAATGGCTCTCAAAGAGCAAAACCAAAAAGAAGTCTATATTGGGCGCGAGTACCATTTTCTTGACATACCTGCGTTTCGGCCCCAAGAAACAAACGGAAACCAAACGTCTGGCCTTCCTTTCCTTTGATGACTTAGTTCGCGAAGACTTCTTTCTGTCATTTTGCCGAACAAAAATTTTGGCTTGGTCAGTGAAACGTCGTCTTTTTTATAGTTTACATACCCTGAAAAGTTTGTCTTCAGGACATTGATCTGAGTTTTGTAACAAATTAACAAATATCTACCAGAATATAGGAAACCGCCCCTTTTTTCTTATTTTAAAACATCGTCTTGTTCTTTCCCCAAATGTTTATTTCTTTTGTTTAAGTGCTCTTAATAGTGTACTGGTGCGAGCGGTTTTTGATTACAATAAATCTGCTAGAAACGAAGCAATAAATGAAGGCTATAGAGCAAATATTTGGTGAAAACGTCGTCACCATAATAAATGCCTGGTATTCTGATTACTTTTGTCTTTTTATTTATTTTGCTTCCTTTTCCATCAATATTTCTTTCGCCAGGTGTTTCCAAAAATGGCGTTAGAGCGCTATATATGGTAACAATAATAATAATTATTTCACAGGAAGGGAAAGGTGAAGCTTCTGTCACGCTTGTTTTGGTGGGCACCTTACCGCGTCGTAAGGGAAGGGAAGAAGGGAGGAGTGGAAATAGAAACAGAAAAAGGAGCCATACTGGAGGGTTGAATAGTCATTTCGACCACACGGGGATCTTTAACGTGCACTGCCATCGCACTGCACGCGAACACCTATTCGTATCGCGAATATCGAAACACAGCTGCCGGCGGTAGGGTTCGAACCCGGGTACTCCGACACAGTAGTCGGCCATCTTAACCACGACCCACCGCGGGAGACACTGTGTAAGGTAAAGAGCGCTGATAATAGACGTCCTTAGGTTTGTGTTCATTGTATTGCTCTAAAGAGAGAATTCGAGAGGTGGGGAAGAAGAATTGGGAAATAAATTTTTTCACTCCTTAGCCCAAAGCATGGGCACTTCCTACAAACATCTCTATAAACATCAGCAAAAATAAACAGGTAACTATGTATTTTATACTCGGCCCACCCCTCTCTCCTTCTGTTGTTTTTACTGCCGCTAGCTGCGGATATGATAGTAAGGGTTTTGTGGCTATGGGACGCCTCTTCCAAGAATATAATAATTTATACATTAGTATTATTTCCATACAAAACTGTTTATTTAAAGTTGCCAACAGCTCCAACCCAAACACTGTTTTGGGAGTAGAGAACGAATTCACGCGCAAAAAATAACATTGTAGAGCCGGTGGATACACGGAAGCTCAATTTTCGCTAGCTCTGAGAAGAGGGGAAAAGTTATGGCGCTCCGTTTGGTCAACATATCACTCAGAGATTCTTAAGTGTTTTTGCTTATATCAGGTATACCTTCTTCTAGCTGAACTGAACGGGCTGCAAGAGAGCGGAAATTGTGCGGCCAAGCACACATCGATGCCTTTGCTCCGATGAACCGATGAGACCTTCCCTTACATCTTGCAGACGTCGAGTATAATGCTCTATCGTGTGACCACCTTTTTTATCTTTCATCGCGATTCATTATAAGCACTCAATCTGGGTGTTTACATCTCCGAGGATCTCACCGCGTTTATAGAAACGGAGTCGAATGCGCCCAGAGCTGAATGAAGGCGACTGTCATGTTGACAGCCCTCTGTATTGTTATAGTTGTTTTTTTTTTAACGAGTCAAGTTATTTTTTCTCTTTCCGCTGCTGGGAACATGATCTCGGCGAAACTTAGGTCGTTGCGACAGCCCTTATCAGCTTTGGCATCGAAAATGCTCGTCTTGATATCGTGTGCGTGTGTTTCCGTATAACATGACAGGTCAGCATAAAGCGATATCTTACACCAATTGCCAACCATACGGAGATGGGGTCGGTGAATAATTTCAGAAGTCAAATAAAATTACAGCAAGGCGACTTACCTTGAGAACCTATCTGCATTGTGATCTTTTTGAATTCGGTGCCTTGGCAATGGTTTCTTTTGTAAAATTAATTAAAAGATGCTGAAAACGTCTTTTTATTGCATTCTCAATAAAAAGCCTTATGATCCCTGATTTCACTGGTCCCACAAGAGATCTGCCATGCTACATCCTCTCCAGCTACTCTGTGAGCATGAGTGAGCATGTCCTTGAGTGAGCATGTCCTGGGAGCACATTTGCTAATGCCCTCTTCTCCGGTGACTGATACTTGGCATGGGGCATGGTGCTATTTCATACTAATGCCCTATTTATTCCCACACTACATAGCTTATCAATCACTGAAAGCCCTGATGCAACCGGATGCAGCAATTATTGATGACATGGGTCAATGATCGCTCATGCGAGATTTAAGATTCTCTTGGCCAAATTAATCTGTTATTGCCAACATAACGCTCTGCGGTGGGGAAACCATCTTTTTTGTCGGTTTTTCTGCATTTTGTTTTACTTTTCAGGCTCACTGCTGAGGGGTGCAAGTTACTTTTTATGATACTTTATCTAGACATATGCTGTGAATGGCTGCTGATAGAATCTTGACTCGTTTTGTTCTATTTATTTTTTATCAACTGGAGAATCTTCTTTGTTACCTCAGCCTGACATCCGTCTCGCCGAAAAACTCCTTGAAAGAGTTTTTGAAAGGTAGATTTCTTTTTGTAATTCGGCCAAATTGGGCTCAAAATTTTAAGCATACAGACGTGTTCATTGGTCGTGTGGTTCAAGACTTCGCGAATTGCAGGGTCTAGCTTCTTCTCTTTCACTTTTTGTTTTGAGGAAGGGGGAAAAGCTTTCATTTTTTTATTCATATGCCTTTTTCTTTATCACCTACTCATCTCACAAGAATAGTCAATAAAGCTGCAAAATCCAGGCCGATATGGTAGATCTGGGTTCAGCACATTAGCTTAAGATGTCAACAAGAAAGTGTTGCCATGACGTTTTATTGTTTATTCATTTATGCTGAAAACTGTTTGTCAGAGACAGCATTTACTCTCGGCAGACTGTAAATGTGAACCGTTTGTTCTGTGGTGTTCGAGATTTCCTTGATATTCCCCGTATCCTGTCTCAAAATTCTGGTAACTTGAACGAGACAGTCAGCATAACTCTGTTGTTCACCGGCAGCCTAGCGCATTTAATCAATCCACTGCCTTTAAATCACAGAGCGCCTCTTGTGTACTACTCGGCGTGTTAACTATAACTCAAATTATATGAGGACGTTTTGAGATCTCAAACACGAAGAAATATGTATGCGCACATGCCAGTATGCTTTTTTATCTCACTGCTCAAGGGCCACACTCTTTCATGTTCTCAGTGAAGTGTCTATATTTTCAGCTGTCTTACTAAACGACCATCGCCACGTAGCAAAGAACACAATCCCCACAGCACTTCAGGAACAGAGAGTGAAAAGCAGGCCAGAAATATGTTCAGGTCTTCTCCCCACCTCTGCAAACTCCATGCTAGGCCGTAAGTGCATTCATGTATTCTTTTCTTGCCCAAAGCATGAACTATGTGCACCGCTGATGGTCCTGCCAGAGTGGTCGGAATTTTTATACCTTGCGGAAAAGGGGTGAAACCGCAGCTGAAATTTCAAGTAACTTTGATAGCAATCTCTCTTCTCCCTTAGGCCTTTTTTCGATTTCACAATGTTTCTGTCAGCAGCGCACCAGAACTTAATGAAGGGACAAGGAGTGCATGGGGAGGAAAAGTGCCCCGCTAGTTACAAGGTTGATGAGGACATAAAAAAGTAAACAAGTAGAGAGAATGGGAGATGACGGGTCGCCCTGCAGTTTGTGTCTTCACCTAGGCGAGAAGAGGTGATTTGCTTCACATGCAACGGTAGATGATGATGGGTGCTAGGGCTGGTACAAACTTTGTACTGAACGCTAGAAACTTTGCTGGGTGGGATCAGGGAAGAGGCGCCGCATACCTTGCTCCCTCCGCCCTAGGGTTTTGCTCATAACATGTGCAATGACTTAAACTAGAGTTCAAAATGATCACTCAGAAACTGATTCTGCGGCTTCCATACATTGAGCTTCCTCCTTTTGCAAAGAAAAGAAACAGTTGGCTTCATGCTATTAAGAGAAATGAGCGGAAATAAATTAAGCCCAAATGAATTAACCGATATTCCCGATGAATTAAACACTGAAACAAATAAAAATGCTACAAAAATGAAAACTAAATCTGCTGGATTACGCTACATTAAATGCAGTTACCGAGAACCATCAATTTTAAGACTCGCCGCTTCAACATATCACTCCATTCTTCAAAGAGCGTTCGACATTATGTCTGTGGCATCAACCGAGGAAAAATTTGGCGAAGAAATATTTTAACTTGGCCTTTCTGGAAAGAGAATGGAAAATAAAACGTTTTGTACATGTGTTACGTATTAATGTTCTTCTTCTTGGTGAATGATGCTGCCGAGCTAAACTCGAATTCCTCAAATCTACATTAGCGGCAAAAGCGCCGCCTCAAACTCCATTCATCAAAGTGCAAGAGAAGTTGATCATTACCTTTGCGCAGGGCTTGCCATTTCCGACATTATTGGATATTCGCTTCTTCTGGCCCGTTCCTAAAAGTTTCTTTAAGACCAAAGTCCGCACCATTATCCGTCTTAGCTGCCTCCGGACGATATTATCAGTGATTATCTTTGTGATCTATGCAGATGTTCTTTCTTGAAAACGTTTTAGTGTGACATTTGTAAATAAACAACGTCGATTTACAAACAAAATATAATCGGAAGGACTACCTCGTAGCAGTATAAAAAGAACTATTCTTCAAAAAGCGTTCCAAGAGAATCGATGAATACTTAAAATGAAGTTCATGGTATACCAACTTCCAGATTAGGCTTCCGATTAATAACACAGCACAGTCATGCAGCGACATTATATTCGGCCCTACCTGTCCGCAAAGATTAGTACCTTAAATTTCGAGGTGGAAAGCACAGTTTCACACAAAATTAGGCCGCAAGGTGGCATATGCTCTGCGGAACTGTCCATGGGTCGTTAGAGAATAACAATTTAGAGTGGGTCTTCGTGCCCGCGATTGATGCAACCCATTTTGAATTCGCCTGAGTCAAACTTGTGGTATAGAATAGAAACGGTCCTAATTTATCTATACGGTGGGTGGCGTTTAGAAAACAGGAAAAACAACATGCCCGATAGATTCGCTGCCCATCCACGGACGTTCCTAGAAACAATAACCTTCACAGATATCAGCACTGATAAGTTGAACTTCCCTTTAAACCAGTAGTTCCACCCAGTAGAATGAGAAATAATAGCAAGCTGACAAATATCCTTTTGGAGCCAATCAATTAAAATAAGAAGCTTTCCGCAGCTGAGCATAGAGAGTTCACTGTCGTTTTCTTGGGGCGCTTTGTTGTCTCTAAGAAAGAAAAAACGTTTCTCTTGCGGTGAAAGTCTCCCTCGAGCGCATAACTGCTGGCGGTATAACATTATTACTGAGACGAATGGCCCATCAAATTGTCACTTCTTTCTGCCTTGATCCTGTGCAAAATGTGTCATAAACGACATGTGTGTAATTAGCAACACAGTCGCGACTGTTTGTGAATTTCTTGCGCAAAATAATCTGAAGCAGTATTGCAGGATAAAACTCTGTTAATATTTTTTTTTTTAGTGGGTGTGGGGGTGGAAGGTAAGGGGGCTGTGATACATTCCCTTTCTCAGAAATATCATCAGGATATAGCTGCGTCGCACCTATTAAAACAAATAACTTAAACACGATTATCTGACTGGAACTGCCTGTGTTTTTCAGCTGTCCTCGTTTCTGAAATAATTCCGTTTCTTGCATGTGTCATTTCTCGTTCTCATATGAAGCAAGTAAAGGCACTGCTGAGAAAGCAGGTTTTATTGTGTGTAAACAAGTGCGCCATGGCTTTAAATAAGGTGCAGTAAGTACTTAAAAAGCAGCAGAATGTTATCACTTCCACCCTCTAAACAAAACATCGGCGGTCATGATATTGCGCGCAAAATTCGAGATATTTAAACCTTATTTTTAGCTCTTTGCTCCAACATTTCGGAATAGCTCCAGAACCCTCACCCAAATATATGGTTTGAAGAATAGTATATGCTGCTATTGTCAAAGAGTGGAGCGGTGCATTCGGAAGAAACAGAATTAATAGCTCTTGCAAACCCGAACATTGATTCCAGGAGGCCGCTGTTTAAACTTCGTGTTCGCGCATTTCACCTGCTTACTGTATAGTAAGCAGGTGAAATCGTCTGGATTCTTATTTAATTCCTGGCGTAGCTTCAAGCAAAATAAAAGCATTGCTTTCAAGGAGGTTTAATTCATATAATTTTTTTTTTAGTTTTGTGAAGCTTAGTTTTGCTCATTAGGTATTGAGTTTTGCGGCTTGTCTATATCTGCTAGTGACGATAATAACATCTATAATTTATATATGAGTTAACGACGAAAATATTCAAAACATGTTAAGACCCAGCTGCCGGCCATTGCACTCAGACACCACGCAATCGAAACAAAGGCACGAGACTGAATCACCGGGCGCTTTAAAATGGGGGCTTGCAAAATACAGTCTAAACTTGAATACACCAGACTCAAACTTCAGTCACGAACTGTTCTATTGCCGAGTGTTTTCGAAAAAGTTTAAGAGTGGAGGAATGCGGTAGTAGTTAGCTTGCAGTGCTTATACTTCTTTCTGATATCTATTTTTCTTCTTACGCCTTTGTTGTCCAGAAGCAAACTGTTGCCATCTTCCGTACAAATCGACTTGTAATAGCTTCAGGGCATGCTCGGGTGCCCAGAGACTGAGCAAATATTCCTATGGTCATCGAAGTTTTATTATTTGTGGCTGGACGCGATTGAATTCCGACTCCACAAAAACTGGACAAAGCAGTTCCAAGCTCGGCATGTACTGTCACCGGGATTTCTACGGAAAATGCCATTCGACGTTCCCACCTCTGCTTACGCTTTATTAAGCGTCATACTCATTTCGACCTTTCTTCACATCAAAGTAAAAGCTGTATTCCATTGAAATATGTTGCCCGCCTGCACCATCCCAGAACTTTGTTGCCCACCACACTCTGATATCATACCATAGCGTTGTCAGTTATACCCATAGTTATATTGGTTCATAGTTTTTCAGTGATGTATATTTTTCTTTCTGGACAATTATGTCGAGCTTTTGTTTCCAAAAGAATGTTTTCCAATAAAGGCTTGCTGGAAATTAACTTTTTCCTTTTGTAGTATACAAAATTTTTTGCTGTTGCAGTTTAGTTTGTAGTACTATCCACAATCTTAAAAATCTTACCTTAAAAAAAAGGTAGATTAAATCATTAGGGACAAAAGTCAAAATTCTTTACCCCCGCAAGCACACTAAGAGGATCAATATTAATGCGTTTTGAACATAAATATCTCGCATCCTATGCAGGTCATTGTTATAAAGTAAAATAACAACTTCTTTACCTAGCTTAACCTTAAGAATAAAAATTACTTTCACAAATATTCTATGTTTAGGGGTGCTTTCTTAGGGAAGTATTATTCCGTATTTATGCCAACATGCATATCTAATCAATCTCTCAGAGTCTGGCTTGCTTTGGGACGTTAAACCCAACAAACCAACCAATAAACGTTGCCCATAAGGCAAAAAAGATAGTGTCATTAAGTGGACGCTAAGTTTGTTCGGGCAAAGATAAAAGGGAATTAATTATGCTGCCTTCTTACCATTATACCCTCATGTCGGAAATGAGACTGCTTCAGGAATTCACTTTTTTTCGCAAATGATCTTTACCAACCTAGATTTATGAAGTGGTCACATCCATATCTTTTATGCAGGCTTGTGTTTCCTTACACTAATTGCGTGTATGTCACTTACTAAACACAAGAATCGTTTAACTCGCTTGGTCGGCTGCAAACAGGCCAGAAGTTTTTTGCGAGTGAATAACTCGCACGCGCTTCAATACGGTGTCCTCCCTGTGTCAGACATATGCCCTATAGTGGGGCGCCCTCAGCCATTATATCCCCTGTTTGGTGTTATGCTGGCTATCAAGGCCTTGTCTCTAGAGCTTGCGACTCGCAGTCCCGTTGCCCATGGGACTGGGTTGGGTGAGCGCACCACCCGGCAGTTAGGCGTGGGTCGTCCTTCTTTTGGTATCTGTCCATGAGGTACGGCAAGTGGCGATTCTTGGCATGTCAACAGGGTGTCTGGGGAAAGAAGCAGTAACACATGGTGCAGAAGCCGAAGCAGGAGAGAAACAGGCAGCATTTTCTTGAATAAGAGAGCCTTTGTGAGCGAATATAGAGCACCTTTGACCCCCAAAAATGACCACGTCCTCCTTTATATTTTTAGGTAAGCCGGAAGCTCCTATTTGGAGAGCAACAATATTGGCTTGTACATAATCGAGATTATGTTGTGCAAGGAAGTTTTATGCAAAAAAAAACGTATCGGCTAGTATGAAATGCGCAGGAATGAATCAATCAGTCCAAATATGAGAAATGTGATTTGTGTGTTGACGCCCGGAAATTCGTCCGGCCGGCGAACAGACCAAACAGCGTTGCCGGACACTGTTTCCTGCTTGGTTTGGTTGGCGAACACTGCAGCACCCTGTTCGGCTTCCCAGCTGTTCGTGCGGTGTGACATGCTGATGGGGAACAAGTTGGATTGGAAACTTGTTGGTGGCTTGTTTGGCGAACTTGTTAGGTTGATGTCGCTGTTGTGTTTTCGCAGTTTGACTCCACCTTTAGTGTTATCCTAAGTAGAAAGAAGCAAATTAAGTATTGGAGGTCGTCTCGAATACAAGGTCAGCAATACATTGCCTCACTAGCGATATGCTTCTTTTGACTTAGTATTTGTGTCTGGAGCAAAGACGAGAGTAATCGTAGCTTGTTTGTTATCACAACTTCCGTATTGGCGGCTTAGTTTCACTGAAACAGATTATTTGATCTAGCCAGCAATAACGTATTTTCCTTGATACAATGAGCATAATTTCTACAATGTTCACTTAATTGTTTCAATAATATGGCAGTAATATGAGTACAGTTTTAACAAATAAATCAATTAGGAATGCTTAAATTTCTACAGACAGATTTCTGGGCTACTAAATGTTGCTAAAACCGCACCGCTTGCATGCACTGTGCAATCTTATGTAATCTAGTATGCGAAGGAAGGCACCGAAACAGAGCCGCAACAAACAATAAAATGTAGGTTTGAGGACCCCTCAAGCTGTTTCAGCTGGTGAGCGGACCAACTTTGCTCCCGTGAAACACGACATGTTCTAAAATTGGATTAAATTTGCGACCGCTTTTACTGCAAAGGCTGAGCGAATATAATATCTCGCTTTTTCATTTTTGGACAGAATTTAGCATAGCTAACCGGCTGAGAAAGGTGTTAGGCAAGGAGACACTATCTCCCCAGTACTATTCACAGCTTATTTAGAGGAAGTATTAAGAGACTTGGAATGGGAGCAGTTAGGGATAAGGGTTGATGGAGAATACCTTAGTAATCTGCGATTTGCTGATGACATTGCCTTGCTAAGCAACTCGTGGGATGAACTGCAAATAATGATTGATGACCCAGACAGTGAAAGTAGAAAGGTAGGTTTGAAAATCAATATGCAGAAGACTAAGGTAAGGTTCAACAGCCGCGGGAAGGAACAGCAGTTTACATTAGGAAGCGAAATACTGGAAGTGGTAGGCGAATATGTCTACTTAGGACAGCTAGTAACCGTGGATCCGGACCATGAAAAGGAAATAAGAAGAATAAGATTGGGATAGAGCGCATTTGGCAAGCACTCGCAGATTGTGACTAGCAGCTTACCGGTATCGCTCAAGAGGAAAGTATACAACAGTTGCATCTTGCCTGTACTCACCTATGGGGCTGAAACGTGGAGGCTAACCAAGAGAGTTCTACTTAAGTTGAGGACAACCCAGAGGGCTATGGAACGAAAAATGGTAGGGGTAACATTAAGAGATAGGAAGCGTGCAGAGTGGGTCAGAGAAATAACTGAAGTTACCGACATTCTAGTGGAAATTAAGAAGAAGAAATGGACATGGGCAGGACATGTAGTGCGAAGAGAGGATAACCGATGGTCGCTGAGGGTAACAAACTGGATTCCAAGGGAAAGAAAGCGTAGCATGGGGCGGCAGAAAGTTAGGTGGGCGGATGAGATTATGAAGTTCGCAGAGGTCAAGTGGATGCAGCTAGCACAGAACCGGGTTAAGTGGAGAAATATGGGAGAGGCCTTCGCCCTGCAGTGGGTATGATGGTGATGATGATGATGATGTACCGGCTGTTTGCATCGCTGCTTCCGCGTTCATTTGCAAAGCGCTGAGAATTCTCTTTGCTACGGTTTCCCATATACATAAAATGTGTGAGTCGCAGTGAGAGTAAAATATTTTCTAGTAAAGTGCGCTCACTGTTGTTGCTACTGCTTTATATTGTTACCTGGGAACGCGTGACCGATACGCAGACGATGGCGACTGCTAAGGAACGCGTGCACGACGAAGTGAGCTAGAAGACGACGACGCTGACAGAGTGGATGCTTTGACGGCTCCTGAAGTCTGCGCCGAGTTCCGCTAATTGCACCGCAAGTTCCAGTAAATACTTCCTATATTGATATACATCAGCATACATTCCGAACAACTCCAACAAACTTTATTAACACTTGTAACAGTGCTATATGGCTTCTCTGAGCAAAACGAGCGGAGTAGAGCTGTTTAAAAAATATAGTTTTATAGCTTCTACATCCTTGCAGCAAACAGCAAAAATACGCAATAAAATAAATATATAAAAACGACGCTGCATGAATCAAATACCAAAAATTGATGCACGTTCTTTTTTAAATGCCGTGCCTAAAAAGCACAACCCCTGGAAATTTTTCAACGCTACTAAATGTTGATAGCCATTCTTAACGACTCACATTCAAAGGTAATAGTTTCTCCGGCGACATATACACACAGAAGAACACATATTTTAGTTTTCCTAATAGGTTCAGTCTCAACGGTGAAAATTAAGCAGCCTCTGGAATGGTTTCTAGTGCCTTTTAGCAAAGGCATTGCTAATTTGCACGAGAAAGCAAAAATGATTGCTAAAGCTGTGTCCTAATGCGTTATGGTTGCTATTGCATTATATAGGGTATCCCAATGGTGATTTCAGATTACGACGGGAAGAAAATGTCTAACCTGGGACTCTTTTGACCCATTTTAAAGTGAGAATGTTTTCAAACTTATTTGTACTTCTTTTGTTGTAGACTGCACTTCACCCTCATATAAAAATATGCAAAGCAGGAACGTGAGCAATGACTCTGACTTCAAATCCTCCGGGAGCTCCGAATAAACAATGGCGCCCTAATTAGGCTACCGAGCATTAACTTTACGGCGCCGAAGTAACGACCCTGTCCAGCCCTCTATCCTCACTAGGAACGGTGCAAAGTATGAGTTATGCCTGCCTCTCTAAAGACAGCCGAGCATTTTTTGGTTCACATTTTGCAGCAAGTCGGCCTTGCTCTGTGTCGCAAAGGTTACTATGTCGTTCTGTCTCTATATTTAGCTTTGGCAGTGAGCAAATGCAAATTTAGTATGGTCTTACGTGCTGCTGATTAGGAAGTTTTAGATTGCTTTTCCCCATTATGCAATGACTTTATGCGCTGCTGAAATGACGCTGTACACAGAGAGCCGACTAAGCGGTGCTCATTTCACGGGAGTTTCAATGTGGTTAACAGCTATATATGCCTGGGTTGTTCCCCCTTTCTTTACCGGGATTTGGTAGAAGTATATGCACACAAGGCCCTTCAATTTTGCAAAGGGAGGGAAGCTCTCGCTCTTGCCTGCAAGGTCACTGTATTCAGTTATAATAGCAGGCTAGCAGGTTGCTCTGCCACGGCTCTCGAGGCTTCCCGCTTCTTGTACTATTAGTTTATGCGAACAGTTGTATAAAATCTGTACATACATACGTGCTATAGTGAACTAAAGAATAAAAACGGCAAATAAAAACCAGGTGTCGGACCTGCTCATTGCTTCTTCGAAAACTTGCAAATCATTGGGCAGTTTTAGTGCTGCATTAATCAAACTAATTTAACAGAGAGGTCTTTGGCTTAACAACAAATAAACCGGGGCGTCGTACAGACACAGCATTAGTGACAACATGGAATCGAAAGCCACTTAACACAAACGCTAATAATTTTATGGGTCTTTATAAGTCTGCATACAGTTCTCGTTTACGACATCTAAGCAGGTGACGTTGATACGGCTTTCAGTATAATAGGTATTTGATGATAATGTCTTGTTCCCGCTTTACTGCTGGGAAATGAGGCGTCCCAAAGCTTGTTGCGGTTACGAAAATATATTTTGCGCCGCATTCTGCAAGCGACTATGGCCGTCTGTGCTGTTCAATGGCACGGCACTAGTCATTATTGTGCTTGGAACAATGCCGAAAAAAAAAAAACTATTTTTGGTTTACCACGCTGCGTGTGCCAGTCTTCTAAGTGGAAAGCACCGAACAAATGAATGAATGTGAGCGCAATAGTCGTCCCATTGTCATTACGCGAATCGCTGGGAAAAAATACCTGCAATCCACGACATCTTTTCATATATATTTTATTTGCTAAAACAAGTTATTTTCTACAATTAATCTGCACAGCTAAAAGGATAATAAAAACCTTCTCTATGCAGCTTCAAGCTTTCCAATACAATTGTAACTTAGAAAAAGACATTAGTCTAGCCCCCAACCTCATATAATTTGCTGACGACATGGAGGAAGGAAAGCTTAGGAGAGGCCCTGACGTCATTTTATTGAAGCCGGCGCGGCCGCGCCGCGACCGGACGCTGCAACGCCTCTCCTCCTCCTTTACCCTTTCTCCACGACGCTCACGTACCTAGGGCCCTTAGCAACGCTGTTGCTAGTGGCCCGAGTTTTCATAGCAACAGCGTCGCCGTTGCTAATGGCCCGACTTGGCTAACCCTAAATTTTGACGTCACTTCCGCCACACTTTCTCCAATGCATTGGGAATGGCAAGGGCCTCTCCTAAGTTGTTTCCTTCCTCCATGGCTGACGACCACGTTTCTTTGAAAAAGCGTTCGAATACCAGCGTCAGCAAAGATCATACAATTGACCAACGCAGCTTGTCGTAATAAACCGTGCATCGCATGCTCCATCGATGGTTAACTAGCCGAGGAAGCAGTGAACAACGTCAAGCCATCTCTGTGCACATGCAAAGTGCAGGCATACATGAAAGCAATTTTAATTTTCAAAACCCCTTGCAGGGCATGGGATCCCATTAAGGCATAGAGGCTTCTACGCTAAGACTGTTAGTTGGACTACTTACTTTTTATTTCACATATTCACGCATGTGGAAATAGTAAAGTTGCTCTCCAGCGCACATGTCTCAGATAAGCGGCGAAATCGAAGAAACATAAACGGTTTTGGCTATGGACATAAATAATTACCTATGCACCCCTCCTCAAATACAATTTTGTCGGTTGAAAAGGGAAGGTGACGAGTATATTTTCCCCATCGCAAGTAACGCTGCACAGCGTGTGCTATGAGGCGGGGATCGTCACTGGAGATGACACTGTTTATTCGCATGTGCTGCTTTTTATTATTCCAGCAGATCATTGAAAGAAAGCGTGTGGTTGGGACACGCCAATTTGTGACAATTTTGTGTGCTTTCAGTGGCCTAAAAAATGTGGCCTAAGATGCTGACGAAAAGCAGTAATCTGAATCATTTTTGTTGCAACCGGCAACCTTTAAACCGATATTTGGAGATCTTCAAGTAGCATAAGTATCATTAATAAAAAAGACTAGCGATAATATATATGCTAAAAGATATGCGAGAAGAAGACAGGACCAGCGATAATTATATTTCTTTTCTTATCCTATGTCGTCTTTGTCTGTGTTATTTGCGCTAGTCTTTTTATTAATGATAACACACCAACTAGCCCAGCTTTCTGCTTTGGCAGCATAAGTATGTATGCCAACATATAATGCAAGATCCTATGTCCGCAATTTCTCTGCAAGAATATCTAAATGAGAGAAAAGGTAAATGGCAAGTAGCGTTTAGGAAAAGATGGTCTCCTTAAAGAAGAACTTCGTTAACACGGGTGTTCGACAGCAAAACCGCGTCCAGAGATCCAGAGCAGTGTGTTCCCGGCAACGTAATAGCTGAGGCTGAAGCGTGCTGGCGTAAGCCAGCGGGGTTCTTTTGGCGACAGTGGACATCAGCGCCGATGGTGTAGCGCGAGTGTCTTTTAAAAGTAAGAGGAAGGAGATAACATTTTATTCACGAAAGTGCCTTTTGGTGTGATATTTCCTTCCCCTCTTTCTCGTCCTATTTTGTCTTGCCATAGTCTAATTTTACACAACCAAGGGGTGAATTCTCGAGCGCCCAGAGTAATTATTCGAAATATTCATTACCTCTCTATATCACTTGAAATGCCTCAAAAATATAATTTCAAACCTTATAACTCTGGCATAAAACTAGAAGTAATACTCAAGGAGGCAACCTCTCAATTTAAGGTTTATGAGGGGCTGATGCTTTCTCTAATTTGGAAAATAAAAATTTTACTTTTGGGGCAGACCATGGTCATCTGGGTTCAAGACTGGGTTCATAATGAGTAGTAACGTTGCCACTGCAATTTTAATAGTATGGTAGTAAATTTCCTTTAAAAATGGTGCAGAGTTTTTATGAACTTCGTATTGCTCGGCCTAAATCTTGGAATTGTTAACTGTGCAGATACATTAGTATTTTCTTGAAGTAAATTCCTTTCTCTCTTTATTATTTTCTGGTTTTCGAACCGATCAAATTTATTTGTTGGAAGCAATTTAAATTTTCTCTACGTTTTTGTACATTTTGCGTAATTATCAATAAACTATCACAAATTATTGATAATCAATATTGTACTTCCATCAAGATTTGTACTACAGTGTTACACTTATCCCTCGCTCTCCTGCACTTGCTTTGAAATGAAGAAACGAGCATTGGAAACCTCAATTCAAAGTAGTTTTTCTTTCCACAGGAAATGGTCACTTGTAGAGAATGTCAAATGTTAACAAATGCGATTCAATTACATTTCCAACGTTCATTTCGCCTGAAACAAAAAATATATGCTCTTATATTTGTGCACTAATATTTTTGATTGGATCATTGGCCCATACTTGAGTGATAAAACGATGGCAATGAAGCTCTACACAAAAGCCACATATGAAGTAGTTCTCGACAATCTTATTTCTTTGTCGCCGTTTGTTTCGCTAAATTGTTGTTTCAGCGTGGAGGCGCTGTGAAGCAAAAGTGCGCAATTTCGTGATAACTTTCATTTCGGAACATCTGGATTGAACCCGTTCTTAACATTGCACCCGCTCCACAATCGCGTGTCGAGATCATATTAGATTTGTTCCCCATGGCTTTGTAAAAAACGACTTCAACAGAAGCAAACCTTGAGTGCTGTGTAATATACCAAAATTATCATTCTCCCAAAGCACTCTGGCATAATAAAACTGGTGCTAAGTAATGCACGTTATCGATTGCTGATGTACCTTAGTCTAGCGCGACGGCACTTCGAACATCTTTGGACAGTGTTGATTTATATCCATGTGCCTTTGGTCAGATTCCGAAAACAGGTGTTCGCGCGCGCGTAAAACCATCAATCTTTTTGCATACTTTCGTTTTATTGGCATAAAAACTCAACTGCGATTCCACATACTACTACCGTAACGGCAAAGTGCGTTCTTTCTTTGTCAGTATTTATCTAAGCTGATGTTTTTATGGTACTTTTTCTCAACAAATGCCTTACACACGCAGAATGAAAGAGCACTGAACAAGTGAAGAGGGGGGAAGCCTCTGTTCGCAGGTCGAGCCAACGTTTGGACAAGTGGACTTGTCTTCTTCCGGGCAAAGTGATCATAACTGGCAGGGGTTTATATGCGCTTTTGCTCCCGAAGAAGAAAACCTGGAGAGGGAGACGGTGGGTGAGGAGAAAGTAGGTCAAGGAGTGAATAAAAAAAAAAGATACTAAAATGTGTATTTATCAGCCTGGAACCTGTGATCCTGTAACCTGAAAATTAATAAAAGTGGCAGTATCAGGAAAAAGTACAATGCGGGGTGGGTGATTAGTCAGCACCTAAAGCTTGCTCAGTGCAGACACATCTTTCTTGAAAAGGGACAATCGTTCCAAAGAACAGGCATTCCAAAGCGCGCATGGCCATTCGTTACTACCCGTTTTCACCTGCCAGACTTAGTGATGCAGCTTACGCTAAGCGTACATTCAGACTGCCTATATGAGAGGCTGTATGATCACCAGCACCTAGGACAGGTACCAAAGGGTGCTGACAAAGAAACTGTTTATTGAGCGCAACTCGCGACCAGTGCAGACACCGAGATGCCGATATGCTACTGAAAGAGAGAAAACAATGACATAAGGATGGAGGACGCGAGACCGTGAGGCAGTGTCAGCGTAATGAACCGCTCTGTTAACTTAACATGTGAATGTAGCCACACCGACCACAATATCGCTCTTTTGGCGACACGTTTTGTTCTCAAGAGTAGCACGGGCTCTATATATTTGTCCTCTAGTACGTATCCCTTTTATTGTTTTTACGTTCATTTCAGCATGCTGTAGGTAGGTAAAGTTTCCTGTCCAATAAATTCATTTCCTGTTCATTTGCTGCAAGCTCAGTTATAAGAAGTTGACCAATATACCATTGCTAATTAGCCTTGTAGTTAATTAAGCCCCCATAGCTTAGGTGGATGCCACACGGAGTGAAATACGTTCAGAACAGAAAAATCTGGTATATTGTGTGAAATCGTTTTCTGAACAATTTAGTGCAGCCATAAGAAGCTACTTGTTTACCTCAGCCTTTCTCATTATGTTTATTGCCGCCCAGTGGGAACGAAAGAGAATACTAAACACATTTCCTGACATGATTTAGGGAGCTTTACAAGAGTTCCTGAAGTATTTAAAATGGGCTTTTTAGTTACATAATAATTTTCTTCGGTGTAGCATGGTCGGTGCTAGTAAGTATCACGATACCGACTCGACGTGCCACTTAAGATGCCATTATTTTCTCTACGCCGCGAAAACTGGAGGCTCGACATCGACCATAAGTAGAAAGTGTAATGGCGGAAAGGCTCATTGTCACACACCGGGCTCTAGTGTAAAATACTAAACGGTGAAATGTAGTAAGGTGCGGTATACGTCTCCAAAATACCATTCACTTCCATTGCGAGAATTGGTTGCAAAATCGACAAAGAAAGTGAACAGTAACTATGAACAGGGCGTAAATAGTGCGGCTTTCCTCTCTCGCCGAAAAAGTAGAGTACGTTAAAAATAAAGGCTGATGGGGTAACCGCAGAAACACCTCAGAACAAAGACTTCTATCGGAGCTGGCTCGAATGTTTTCAAGAAACAGAAGGCGTACAGAACTCGACTTGACAGCTGGTGCGGTGTGTGCACAAATCGATAACGAACGAGTCTTGCGCGGCACTCCTTCGGGCGCGGGCCGCTATCGATGTGTCTCGATGCTATGTTTAGTTGTTTCCTGCTGAATCTTCCCTGACGGCCTGCGGTGTTGCTTGTTTTGTTATCTTGCACTCTCCAATTTTCTAAGGTCAAAAATGCGAAATTTCAAAAAGAAGACAGCAAGAAATACTTTCAGCCCTTCAACGTTCCTTTAGTTCTGGCTTTTCTGTCCCTGCGCGCTGCAGGAATACTTGCCAGTTCCGATCGACATAGTGTCAGTGCGCGGAGCGTTCGATTCGCTGTAAGGAAGCGAAGGGTAAGGAGAAGATGTCGTTTGCCCTGAGCGTGAGCTGAGGTAAAAGCGTAGCCATGTGGCACGCTGAAACTAATTCAAGTCAATAGGAATCACGCGATTCTGCAAGTGCACTGATGCCTACCTGTGGTGGTTTTGCGAGCTGAATGAAAACCAGATGTTTTAATGTCAACGAACCGTTCCTCCAGAATGTTCACGACAGCAACGACGAGGTAGTGTTCGAGAACGTCGAAAAGAGCTTAGAGGCGGGAGTTTCTCGCGGACACCGTAAGGGAAAGACATCTGCATTGTAACCCCAACAGCTGCCATGTGGGCCTTCTCTTGTGTGCATCATCAAGTAGGGCAGATTTTCGGACCAATTGGACGGCGCACGCGCACCATTTTGTCTTCCTTTCTGTGGAATAATGTGCAGTATGAAAGCAATTACAAGAAAATTATTTTCCGGGTGAAAAAAGGAGGTGAAATAAACGAGGTGAAAATAAGGAAATGAATTGACGTGCTTATGGTGTAATCGCTGCCGACGTGAGTGTCGTTTTGCGCTCATGCGGTTGGTGCCCCAAAGCTTATTACATGGCTAAAGAACGTTCTAGAGTAACAGTACGCGCTCTCAGTCGGTTTCACCAAAACTCCCAACGTGCTAGGTCATTAAGCACGCCATTATTATTCCTAACTCGCTAAGAACACAACCCGATCTCTCGATCTATTATCTAACGCACACGTCTATAGTGTGCCAAGATGTTTGCAGCAAGCTGCTGCCGGTCGATATTTCTGCATGGTGACGTCCCGAAAAAAAAAAACATTCTTGGCAGCGCAGTCACTGGCGTCATGTATTGTTCAGTGGCAGTATAGCAACCGGAGTCTTGAATAAAGACGGACTAAAATAACTATAAGGCCGGGTATCAGTCAGGGAAACGGCATATCTCCAGCTGTCTTCACCGCTTTCTTTAAAAGTGTTACAGACCTCCATTGGGAACAATGATGGTGGAAAACGTATCAGCATTCTGCGATACAGCAACAACATTTTCCTGCTAAGTTAGAGGGCGAAGAGCGAAGAATGACACTAGCAACACATAAAGGTAGAACAAAAATTGATATGCAGAAGGCCTAATTATTTTTCATAGCCTCAATAAGCAACTGCAGTTTACGAAAGGTTGCGAGGCACGGGAGATAGTGAAAAATACGTCTACTTAGAACAAGTATAGTTGTCGCTGGTCTCGGCCAGGAATAAGAAATAACTGGTACACCCATACTGGGGTGGTGTGCATTTGGCAGGTACTTGGAGATGATAAATAGCAGCACACCAGTATTCCTAAATAGTAAAGTGTATAGGAGCTTTATTTTACCGGTACTCGACCGACGAGGCTGAAACGTGGAGGCTAATAGAAAGGCTTCTACATAATCAGAGGACAACGAATAAAGCTATAGAACAGAAAATGGTAGCTGTAACGTTAGGAGATATGAAGCATTCATTGTGGGCCAGTGAAGAAGGGCAAGAGGCCACAGTCAGAA
This sequence comes from Amblyomma maculatum, assembly GCA_023969395.1. Taxonomy (NCBI): domain Eukaryota; kingdom Metazoa; phylum Arthropoda; class Arachnida; order Ixodida; family Ixodidae; genus Amblyomma; species Amblyomma maculatum. The sequence goes on along the minus strand of JAJIZL010020846.1, from coordinate 96,272 downwards.
CTGGGCATGGTCTTACTGATTGGTTTCCGATTGAGAAAGGAGTGAGGCAAGGCTGCATACTGTTGCCCTGCCTATTTAACCTATATGCAGAGTGCATCATGAGGAAGGCCGGTCTGGACGAGTCTTCAGCTGGAGTGAAGATTGCTGGAAAACATATCAACAACCTTAGATATGCGGATGATACCACTTTAATGGCAGAAAGTGAAGCGGAACTCAAGAGACTTCTGATGCGCGTACAAGAAGAGAGTGAGAAGTTTGGGCTGAAACTGAACATTAAAAAGACAAAGATCATGGCGTCTTGCCCTATCAAGTCCTGGAGCGTCAAGGGACAAGAAGTGGAAGCTGTGACAGATTTTCTCTTCTTGGGCTCCAAGATTACCTCGGAAGGAGACTGCAGCCATGAAATTAGGAGACGCCTGCTTCTGGGAAAGAGAGCAAGGGTTAGTCTTGACCGCCTAGTAAAGAGCAGAGACATTAGTCTGCCAACCAAGATCCGTATAACTCGTGCTATGGTCTTTCCAGTTGTGATGTATGGATGCGAGAGTTGGACTGTGAAAAAGGCTGACCGCCGAAGAATTGACGCGTTTGAATTCTGGTGCTGGCGGAGACTCTCGAGAGTTCCTTGGACGGCCAGAAGATCAAATCAGTCAATATTGTCGACCATAAACCCTGACTGCTCATTGGAGGGTCGAATTCTAAAGTTAAAGCTCAGCTACTTTGGTCATCTGATGAGAAGAGAGGAGTCGCTGGAGAAAGATTTGATGTTGGGAAAGGTTGAGGGTCGCCGGAGAAGGGGTAGGCAGCGAACGCGATGGTTAGATGGCATCCTCGAGGCACTGCAGATGAAGTTATGTGATGTTAGGAAGATAGTGAGAGATCGGAAAGCGTGGCGTGACATGGTCCATAGGGTCACGAAGAGTCGGACACGACTGAACGACTGAACTGAACTGAATTAATGAACTGAACTGAATTAACTCGAGTTAATGATTTTCCAGTGCAAACTAAAAAGCAATAATTGGCATCGGCTGCAAACACACTGCGAATTCAAGATAACCGACCGGCGCTTAGGGGACAAAATTGATCCCAAGGGAAGCAAAATGCCATAGAGGGCGGTAGAATCTTAGGAAGCTTCAGGGGCTTTAGTGGCTTTGGTGGTTGCAGGTGGCACAAGACCTAGATAATTTCAGAGATATGTCAGACGCCTGCGGTGTATATATAGTTCGGCTGCTAATGGTAGTAGCAATTAGTGACGCAGAAGACCGAATTTATATTTTTTTCTGCTAGCGTTACAACTGTCCTTCGCACAATTCGCTACTTTCCCATGTCCTTGGTCTTTCGAAATTGACAAATAATAGGCAATGATTCGAGCTAAAATAAAGTAAAATAACGCGTTCGAAAGCCGCATGTGTATAAACATGCGCTATTGCCAACGGATAACGTTCTTTGTCTACCGCATCAAGCTAGTACGCGATCGCAGCAGTAGAATAGAGTGTTAACCTGCTACTCTTCAGCGCTGTGCTTTTCACGACAACGTTTTTATCAATATCAATTCGTGCTCAATAAATCGTGATCACTTCTTTATCCCAACATCTGTATGTTCCTATTACTTTCTCAAAAGTGGAAGTAAAAATAAAAAAAAACTAAAAAGGAGCTTCTCCTAGAAGGAAACTTTCGAACGATATGGATATTTCAGAAAACGGTAATTCATTGACTCAAATTTCTCTTGTGGGGACTTAAAATCAAATGCTTAATTAAGAAAACTAACGTAACGATAAAAAAGTGCCACTTCCAGCAATACGTGCACTCAATTTTGCACCACGCAACAATAAACACCAAGCATTTGGCAGGGCCTAGAAGCAAAATGCGGAAGGATCTTAAATTCTTGGGAGCGTTCTATAACGCACTTGGGAGCGTTCTATAAGGAACAAGTTAGAAAAGTGGATACCCCGACCCCCTTTGCGAAAACATTCGCCGTGTTTTCGCCCTTCCTTCAGGACGGCCTCAAACATCGTCCAGCGTTCACACGTAAGCCTAATGACTGTGGCGTTGTTGTTGTGGTGGCTGTAGGAAGAAGAAAAAGAAAACACACGGGCCTGGTACTGGCTCTGTAGCTTATCCACCTCCGGTGCCTCGTGCAGACAGAGGAGAATATTGAGAAGAAAGAAAAGCAATAGGGAAAGAAAGACGCAACAACAGCCGTCGTCCCCCACCAGCGATGGCGTGTGCAATGACGGCCTACAACAAATACAAACTCGGTGCCAGGCTAGCCCCCGCCGCAAGCGGCGGTATCAGCCCCATCTGTATCAGACCCACCTGTATCAGCCCCATCAGGCGAGAGGCTCATGAGCCACAAAAGCATCACAATGCGTTCACTACCTCGGTAGCAGCGTGAATGTAGTGAAAATTTGAGGCATTCTCACTGTAAAATGAGTATTTTGATCCCAATGTTATCCCGCAACAATTATTTCATTCTGTTCATTAACGGTAAGCTGACTTCCCCCATCGACACTTCAAATTATTTACCTCATCTAATGCAACGTGGCGTATGCTTCTAGAGGTTTCTTTCTTGGAGTGTATATTTCTTTTTCATTTCGCACCACAAAGGAGAGGGGTGGAACTGCAGTTACGACAAAAGCAGAAGGGGTGAGGAAAAGCCAGATTTTGTGAGGCTCCCCTTGATACCGCCTTGGCTGAGTGCCACATCCTCTCTCCCCATGCAACTAACGCGAATTATATGCCTCAGTTTGTTTATTTTCTATTTCTTGTGGGGCTGTTTTAATGGACCTTGCAACGTTTATGTAGAAAGTATTCTGGATTCAAAGGCGTTTCAGTAAAGAATATGGCATCTCGGTTATTGATTTGGCTGCGTGTACAGGTTCAGAGCAGGTCTTTCGACTCAGGACATTATGTGGCAAATTCTACAAGACAGTCTAGATACAAATCGCATAAGAGCCACGCGAACCATCCTGCGACTCGATGTGAGTAAGGCCTTCGACAATGTGTCACACGCTTTCATCCTCACTCACCTCTCACAGTTAAACGTAGGCAAACGGACATACGCATCGCTGCCTTTCTGAATGCGCGTATGGCTACGCTCCATTTCGTTGACAAAGCTAGCGACAAAATTACACTAGGGACGAGAGGAACACCGCAAGGCGCCGTACTTTCACCTTTTCACGTCAACATCATTATGAGCGGCCTCCCGCGCCTGTTAGATGATATCCCACACATACAGCATTCCAAATACGCCGACGACGTCCCCATATGGACCAATTCTGGCTCCGATGGAGATATTACAGAGTCATTACAACGAACTATCGACACGGTACAGTCTTATGTGCAGGAAAAGGCCTTACCTGTTCACCGGCTAAATCAGAACTATTAGTTATAAGGAACAAACAAGCTTCACTGGCAGAACCAGATTCTCGAGAACCTATCCAGTTATACATTGACAACCATCCGATACCCCCGGTAGCCACGATCAGAGTTCTCGGAATGTTGAATCAGAATAATACGCAGAACACAGAAGCTATACGCCGGCTACCCGTCACGGCGCACCAGATAGGTGAGCTGGTGAGACGCATTGCCACACGTCGCAGGGGTATGAGAGAAGCCGACCTGTGCAGGATCATTCAAGCCTTTATGATAAGCATAATCATGTACGCTTGCCCTTACTATCATTTGCGTCGTAGGGACGAAGATGCTTTCAATAGCATAATTAGAACACCATAGAAAGCGGCCCTTGGCTTGCCAGTATACGCTAACTCAGATCGATTACTGCAGATGGGAATTTTTAACACGCTATCTGAACTAATTGAAGCCCATAAGACAGCACAAGTGACCCGCCTGTCACGCAGCCTTGCGGGAAGCGTAATTCTCGACAAGCTCCACATACACCCCACTGAGGAGGTGTGCGCAACGTCCCATTTATCGGCTGACATAACTAGTCGACTAGTTGTTAAACCAATAGCCAAAAACATGCTACCAGGCAGACATGATGCCTCCAGGAAGACAAGGGCACATACCCTTGAGAAACAGTACGAGGACGATCCACAAGCAGTGTACGTGGGTGCAGCTCAACACATCAAAAACGGAGCATACGTGGCATGTATGGCTTCTCCAAAGTCAACCTTCATTAACGCCATAACATTTCATGCTAGGTCCATATGCGAGGCAGAATAAGTAGCTATCGCACTGGCCATCGCGGATCCCAGCACCAAAACTATTCTAAGCGACTCAAAAAGCGCCGTTCAAAATTTCGCCAAAAATTCTGTAAGCGCACTCGCTGCGCGAATTCTGCGCAACCGATCTCTCAATCACAACATCAATCTCGTATGGATTCCGGCTCACGCGGGTAACTCCGGAAACGAAGGGGTCGACCGTCTAGCCCGAGGCTTAACCGACCGGGAGACGGGAGATCTGTCGGGAACGGACGCGCTTGTCGAGGCGCCGCGCCCATACGCGGAGATAACAAACTTTATCGCGAGCTAAGATGCACGTACCCCACCCTCACCGCGACCTCGACCGGGCGCAAGCCACGACACTCAGACGCCTACAAACAAAGGCCATTCTTATCCCCTACCGACTATCGTTAATTACAAACAGAGAATTCAACCTTGCATGCCGGCGCTGCGGTGACGGGACGCAGGCCACTCAAGACCATATGCTGTGGAAATGCGCCATTAATCACCCTCCAAAGACACTCTTGCCAGCTCCCTCAGCGGAGGAATGGGACAAGCTGTTGGCCAGCCCAAGAAAAACTACGCAACTGGCCCTCGTCATGCGAGCTAAAGATGGTTTGATTTGGTTTGTGGGGTTTAACGTCCCAAAGCGACTCAAGCTATGAGAGATGTCGTAGTGGAGGGCTCCGGAAATTTCGACCACCTGGGGTTCTTTAACGTGCGCTGACATCGCACAGCACACGGGCGCCTTGCTTTTCGCCTCCATCGAAAAGCGGCCGCCGAGGCCGGGATTCGATCCCGCATCCTTGGGAACAGTAGTCGAGCGCCGTAACCACTGCGCCACCCCGGCGGGGCGCGAGCTAAAGAGGTCGCTCCCGACCGGAGGCCACCCTAGACTTGCCCCAGCCCGAAATAATTCCTTTCATTTTGTGACAATAAAAGTTGTTACCACCACCACCGCGAATACGAAGAGGCGCCCGTGTGCTGCGCGATGTCAGTGTATAGTAAAGATCCCCAGGTGGTAGAAAATACTCCGTAGCCCTCCCCTATGGCTCCTCTTTTTCTCTTTCCACTTTCCCTCACACCCTCCCTTACGATGCGGTTGAGGTGTCCACAGAAAACAAGTGAGACAGTTACCGCGCCTTTCCCTTCCTATAAATGCAGAGGTGGTGGTAACAACTTTTATTGCCACGAAATGAAAGGAATTATTTCGGGCTGGGGCGAGTCTAGGGTGGCCTCCAGTCGGGAGCGACCTCTTGAGCTCGCGTGACGAGGGCCAGTTGCGTAGTTTTCCTTGGGCTGGCCAACAGCTTGTCCCATTCCTCCGCTGAGGGAGCTGGCAAGAGTGTCTTTGGAGGGGGATTGCTGGCGCATTCCCACAGTATATGGTCTTGAGTGGCCTGCGTCCCGTCACCGCAGTGCCGGCATGCAGGGTTGAATTCTCCGTTTGTAATTAACGATAGTCGGTAGGGGCTAAGAATGGCCTTTGTTTGTAGGCGTCTGAGTGTCGTGGCTTGCGCCCGGTCGAGGTCGGGGTGAGGGGCGGGGTACGTGCATCTTAGCTCGCGATAAAAGTTTGTTACCTCCGCGTATGTGCGCGGTGCCTCCACAGGCGCGTCCGTTCCCGATAGATCTCCCGTCTCCCGGTTGGTTAAGCCTCGGGCTAGACGGTCGACCCCTTCGTTTCCGGAGTTACCCGCGTGAGCCGGAACCCATACGAGATTGATGTTGTGATTGAGAGATCGGTTGCGCAGAATTCGCGCCGCGAGTGCGCTTACAGAATTTTTGGCGAAATTTTGAACGGCGCTTTTTGAGTCGCTTAGAATAGTTTTGGTGTGGGGATCCGCGATGGCCAGTGCGATAGCTACTTCCTCTGCCTCGCATATGGAGCTAGCATGAAATGTTATAGCGTTAATGAAGGTTGACTTTGGAGTGGCCATACATGCCACGTATGCTCCGTTTTTGATGTGCTGAGCTGCATCCACGTACACTGCTTGTGGATCGTCCTCGTACTGTTTTTCAAGGGTCTGTGCCCTTGTCTTCCTGCGGGCATCATGTCTACCTGGTAGCATGTTTTTGGCTATTGGTTTAACAACTAGTCTACTAGTTATGTCAGCCGATAAATGGGATGTTGCGCACACCTCCTCAGTGGGGTGGATGTGGAGCTTGTCGAGAATTACGCGTCCCGCAAGGCTGCGTGACAGGCGGGTCACTTGTGCTGTCTTATGGGCTTCAATTAGTTCAGATAGTGTGTTAAAAATTCCTAACTGCAGTAGTCGATCTGAGTTAGCGTATACTGGTAAGCTAAGGGCCGCTTTGTATGCTGTTCTAATTATGCTATTAAGTGCATGTTCGTCCCTACGACGCAGATGATAGTACGGGCAAGCGTACATGATTCTGCTTATCATAAAGGCTTGGATAATCCTGCACAGGTCGGCTTCTCTCATACCCCTGCGACGTGTGGCAATGCGTCTCACCAGCCCACCTATCTGGTGCGCCGTGACGCGTAGCCGGCGTATAGCTTCTGTGTTCTGCGTATTATTCTGAATCAACATTCCGAGAACTCTGATCGTGGCTACCGGGGGTATCGGATGGTTGTCAATGTGTAACTGGATAGGTTCTCGAGAATCTGGCTTTACCTGTGAAGCTTGTTTGTTCCTTATAACTAATAGTTCTGATTTAGCCGGTGAACAGGTAAGGCCGTTTTCCTGCACATAAGACTGTACCGTGTCGATAGCTCGTTGTAATGAATCTGTAATATCTCCATCGGAGCCAGAATTGGTCCATATGGTGATGTCGTCGGCGTATATGGAATGATGTATGTGTGGGATATCATCTAACAGACGCGGGAGGCCGCTCATAACGATGTTGAAGAGAAAAGGTGAAAGTACGGCGCCTTGCGGTGTTCCTCTCGTCCCTAGTGTAATTTTGTCGCTAACTTTGTCAACGAAATGGAGCGTAGCCGTACGCGCATTCAGAAAGGCAGCGATGTAGTCGTATGTCCGTTTGCCTACGTGTAACTGTGAGAGGTGATTGAGGATGGAAGCGTGTGACATATTGTCGAAGGCCTTACTCACATCGAGTCCCAGGATGGTTCGCGTGGCTCTTATGCGATTTGTATCTAGAATGTCTTGTTGAATTTGCCACATAATGTCCTGAGTCGAAAGACCTGCTCGAAACCCAATCATGGACGGGGGAAACGTGCCTTCCGCATCGGTGTGCATAAGGAGCCTGTTTAAGACAACGTGTTCCATTACCTTCCCGAGACATGACGTTAGCGAGATTGGGCGGAGGTTCCCCATCTCGAGTCTTTTGCCCGGTTTAGGTATGAAAATAATTTTAGCGTGCTTCCATTCCTCAGGGACGCTGCCCTCTGTCCAGTACCTGTTGAAGAGGTCCGTAAGAGCCTCTACTGACTGGTCTTCTAAATTGCGCAACATCTTATTGGTGATGCAATCTTCCCCCGGTGCCGAGGTGGTGTTAATTTTGTTAAGAGCAGCCCTAATCTCTGCTACGGTAAAGACGCTATCCATGCGAGGATTATCCAATCCTGAGTACCCATCTAGTAAACCGATTTATTTATATGAAAGGAAAGGCGCAGTAACTGTCTCACTTGTTTTTTGTGGACACCGCAACCGCACCGTAAGGGAAGGGAGGGAGGTGGGAGTGAAAGTGGAGAGAAAGAGGAGCCGTAGTGGAGGGCTACGAAGTAATTTCGACCCCCTGGGGATCTTTAACGTGCGCTGACATCGCAAAGCACACGGACGCCTCTTCGTTTCGCCTCCATCGAAACGCAGCCGCCGAGGTCGGGTTCGAACCCGGGTACTCCGGCACAGTAGTCGGGCGTCTTACCACTGCACCACCCGGTGGGGCAAATGTAGTAGTAGCAATTGGTTCACAGGAAGAGAAAGGCGCAGTATCGGTCACACCTGCTTTGTGAACAACTGAACCGCGCCGTAAGGGAAGTGAGGAATGTGGGAGTGAAAGTGGAAAGAGAGAAAGGGAAGCCGTAGTGGAGGTCTGCAGAGTAATTTCGACTACCTGGGAATTTTTAACGTGCGCTGACATCGCACAGCACACGGACGGCTCTTCGTTTCGCCACCATCGAAACGCAGCCACCGTGGTCGGGTTCGAACCAGGGAACTCTGGCACAGCAGACTAGTTAACGTAGAAAGACGGACTAGTTGGTCTTGATAAGTAGAGTGCATATTTTGTCAGCGTAAAATTAAAGACAGGACTAAAGGAGAAAGACAAGGGACAAATGCTGAACTTCAACTGATAGTTTATTGGACGTAACATCAATATATACAAAAATTTTTCAACGCCATCACTTGAGCGCATGCTCCCAAACCTTCGCCTCTGCATTATCGAACAGAATACAGCCTCATCACCTATGGCCACGTGTCATTCTCCTCTTTAAAAATTCCAGCTCCTGCTAACACAATTATCACCTTGATTGTGAATCTCAAGGGCCTCAAATATCTCCCTGCTCAACTGCTGCTTGAAGCTGCGCAGCACACGTGTGTCACTCAACGCAGGGGTGCATGATGGACTGGTAGGGCTAAGGCAACGGCTGCAGTGCAAGGCTAAATGACTGCTCTTTACAAGGGATTCTACTGCTTTTTGGTGCTATCGCAATCTGTCGTTTATGCGTTTATGCACCCGCCCGTCCGTCCGACGTAGGTTTTCCCACATGACAGAGGAATCTTGCAGACTACCCCCGTTCTGCAGGGGACGAAGCAGGTGTCATGCTTCTTCGTGCATGCATTAATGCCACTCTTTTGCACATTCACTTTAGCGCAAAGCCGCGACAACTTTTCACGAGCAGAGAAGACGACAGGGACGCCGCAATTCCCTGCAACCTTCTTCAGACGGTGGGAGAAACCATGAATGTAAGGAACGGCAACCGGCCTTGTTTCCTGGCGTCTGGATTGTTGTGATCGCCCTCGTTCCTCACTCTCCACTTCCCGCAACAGCTCATTCGCTACCGAAGCCAGGAGTTCATTCGGGTAGCCAGCGGCTTTCAGGCGTTCGATTTGGCCTTGCACTCTGATGGTCATAAAGTGTGCACACGACTTTCTCTCTCGCAGCACGTAGAGAATTAACAACGATCCCTCTTTTTACCAATTCTGAATGGGTCGAATCATACCTCAACACTTCGGTTTTCAACCCCGGCCTGTAGCTCCAACACACATTCGCCTCCCTGAAGATCAAACGCACATCCAAAACTGAAGTCCGGTGTCCTCTGGCAATTCTAAAGTAAAACGAAGCCCTTTCGAGCAAACCTCAAACACGTCAAGCACTGTTTTTACCACGGCCTCCCTACACTGAAACTTGCTTGCCCTGATAACTACTAGGTAGTCGTCAACATATCTGAAAATCTTAGCTATTATTGCTGCGTCAATGCACATGCCAATACGCTTGTCACACTGGGCTAAAAAGATGGTGCTTAAAACAGGCGCAATGCAAGAACCAATGGAGACCCCCGCCTTTTGTATGAAAGTTTTGTGAAAGAAAGATAAAATGATAGAAGTTTCATGAAGCCGCCAATAGATAAACCTGAAGAATTCTGGAATTGCAGAGGCCGTGATTGTTCAATGAGGTCTCGAACTGCCACTAATAAGTCAGGCTGAGGAATCGAATAAAAAAGATCTACTAGGTCTATCGAAAAGGCAGCAAGTGCCTCCGAATGGCTGTTACACTGCTGAAAGCAGTCTATAACCTCGCCCGAATTTACCATCATGAAAGAGTCGTCTATCTTCAGTGAGCTGAGGTGCTTCTGCAGAAACCTAGAAATCGCATTCTGCCAAGTAGAACGCTCCGTCACAATTGCTCGAAACGGCACATCAGGTTTATGTGTCTTTGCTGTGAAGAATATGTCAACAGCATTTTTCCCCGCAGCAGAGACAGTTTTTTGAAGGCACGATAACTGTAACTTTTCGCATAAGCCTACTGCCTTGGTGTTTACCCTGGTAGAAGCGGATTTTACTGCTCTTAAATTCTTGGCGATTGCATCGCTTGCTTTAGCCTCATACAACGTTTTTGGCATGACGGTGAAACCGCCTTCCTTATCGGCCACTACCAGAGCAAGATTATTGCTCTGCAGGTATTTAGTAGTTTTGATCAATGCCGCGTTCTTCGCTACACCGGCCTTTGACGGCAAACAGTCCACACCTTCTGAGATACATCATTCCCTGTATGGCTGATCAGCCTTGCATGCTACCGTCCTGATTAGCGACAACATTTCCACAGGCGACTGCCTCGGTTCATTCGCGAACTTCGGCCCACGTCTCAGCACACCTTCTATATCGTCCGGCAGCGAACACTGTCCAAGGCACGTCACCTTTCCAGGCGTTGGCTTCTTCTTCTTTCTCGTCTTCCTCCAGGCACACAATCCCGGTAAGTGCGGCTTCCAGAGGACTTCAATCATGTTGGCGGCTTGACGGGTGAATATGCGATACACACTCTCTTTGGTAAGTTGGCAGTCCGCATACAGAGAGGCATAGACACGTAGACACGTATGAAGGTACCTGACTTGACGCCACAGCTCAGACCGGAAGATCTTCGTCACTCGCCTGGCATGTCTTGCAGAAGGAAGGAATGGGACAAACATTGCTAGGACCTCAGGCGGAACCAATCGGTTGTTTAGGGCGAAGGAGCATACTTTCTCCCGAAAAGAAGTGATGGCAAGAAGATTGACGAGCGCAGCAGAAGGTTTGCCACAAAGAAAAGAAGGAAACACAGGGCCCATTGTACTAGAAAGCAGACTAGTTAACGTAGAATGACGAGAGAGAAGGAGAAGCCAACGCCTGGACAGGTGACGTGCCTTGGACAGTGTTCGCTGCCGGACGATATAGAAGGTGTGCTGAGACGTGGGCGAAGTTCGCGAATGAACCGAGGCAGTCGCCTGTGGAAATGTTGTCGCTAATCAGGACGGTAGCATGCAAGGCTGATCAGCCAGACAGGGAACGATGTATCTCAGAAGGTATGGACTGTTTGTCGTCAAAGGCCGGGGTAGCGAAGAACGCGGCATTGATCAAAACTACTAAATACCTGCAGAGCAATAATCTTGCCCTGGTAGTGGCCGATAAGGAAGGCCGTTTCACAGTCATGCCAAAAACATTGTATGAGGCTAAAGCAAGCAATGCAATCATCAAGAATTTCAGAGCAGTAAAATCCGCTTCTACGAGGGTAAAAACCAAGGCAGTGGGCTTATGCGAAAAGTTACAGTTATCGTGCCTTCAAAAAACTGTCTCTGCTGCGGGGAAAAATGCTGTTGACATATTCTTCACAGCAAAGACACATAAACCTGATGTGCCGTTTCGAGCAATTGTGACGGAGCGTTCTACTTGGCAGAATGCGATTTCTAGGTTTCTGCAGAAGCACCTCAGCTCACTGAAGATAGACGACTCTTTCATGATGGTAAATTCGGGCGAGGTTATAGACTGCTTTCAGCAGTGTAACAGCCATTCGGAGGCACTTGCTGCCTTTTCGATAGACCTAGTAGATCTTTTTTATTCGATTCCCCAGCCTGACTTATTAGTGGCAGTTCGAGACCTCATTGAACAATCACGGCCTCTGCAATTCCAGAATTCTTCAGGTTTATCTATTGGCGGCTGCATGAAACTTCTATCATTTTATCTTTCTTCCACTTTTATAGATTTCAACGGCAAACCTTTCATACAAAAGGCGGGGGTCTCCAGGAGGAGGAGGAGGAAAAACCTTTATTAAACGAGTGAGTTTGGACCCTTCAAGGGCCCAGGGCCACCGCACGGCCCTCACATTACGCGCATGTGTCCAGGTCACGTAGGGCCATGGCACTGGCACCCCGGTCCACACAGCGAAGTTGTATGTCCAGGTCCTGCGACGTAAGGAGGGCCTCCCATTTCTCCCATGATCCGATGGCGGGCTGTCCCTGCGGGGGAGGATCGGCAGGGCAGCCGAAAAGAATGTGGTCCAAGGTGGCGTGCAACTCTCCACAGAGAGTGCACTCAGGTGAAACGGGTCGGTAGTAGGATAGGCGTTGAGGGGTGAGAAGCGTTCGGGTTTGAAGACGCCTCCAGAGGATTTGTTGGGAGTGAGACAGCTGGGGGTGGGGGGGGGGTAGAGTCGACGGGCAAGGCGTGTTTGCTGTGTGAGCTCAGAAAATGTATGTGCCCGCTCCCTCGAGAAATCCCGGCATGGGTCGCAATTTGCCCGGCTAATAAGTCCTCGGGCTATGTTATCGGCGGCCTCATTTCCGAGATTGCCAGAGTGAGCCGGCACCCATATAAGCTCAATACGCCTGTCAGAATTCAGGGTGCACATTCTCAATATTTGCCACGCGGGAGGATGGACGCGTCCGCGGGCAAAGTTAAGTATGGCTGTTTTGGAGTCGCTAAGTATGTAAGCCGCATCTGTTTGGGCGATTGCTAAGGCTATAGCCACTTCATCTGTTTCTTCCGAGTTACAGGGAGGGTCTATCAAGTGAGTGAGTGGGGGGGGGGGGGGCTGCTGGATTGTAGGCCACAGCTACCGAACGGTCTGAACCACATGCGGCGTCCACCCAGCGGACATCCTCTGCAGTCCCATAGTGTTTATGGAGAGCTTTGGCTCGCGCGACGCGGCGGGATTGATGGTGTTGTGGGTGGACGTTCTTAGGAAGAAGTTTGAGTATAAGCGCTGAATGCACGGCCTGAGGGAGAGGGTTTAACTCTTCGGCATGTGCGGGTATGCGAATGCCGAGAGTATCTAGTATATGTCGTCTTGTTTGTGTGCCAGCCAACCGAAGGTACTGTGTGTACCGATGTGCCTCTATAAGTTCTTGTATATTGTTGTGCATTCCTAGTTTTAAGAGCCTGTCCGTGCTAGTGGTCTTCGGTATGCTGAGCGCTGCTTTGGTAAGGTTTTCACACTCGCGGGGGTATCCATTGGTTCTTGCATTGCGTCTGTTTTAAGCACCATCTTTTTAGCCCAGTGTGACAAGCGTTTTGGCATGTGCATTGACGCAGCTATAATAGCTAAGATTTTCCGATATGTTGACGACTACCTAGTAGTTATCAGGGTAAGCAAGTTTCAGTGTAGGGAGGCCGTGGTAAAAACAGTGCTTGACGTGTTTGAGGTTTGCTCGAAAGGGCTTCGTTTTACTTTTGAATTGCCAGAGGACACCGGACTTCAGTTTTTGGATGTGCGTTTGATCTTCAGGGAGGCGAATGCGTGTTGGAGCTACAGGCCGTGGTCGAAAAACGAAGTGTTGAGGTATGATTCGGCCCATTCAGAATTGGTAAAAAGAGGGATCGTTGTTAATTCTCTACGTGCTGCGAGAGAGAAAGTCGTGTGCACACTTTATGACCATCAGAGTGCAAGGCCAGATCGAACGCCTGAAAGCCGCTGGCTACCCGAATGAACTCCTGGCTTCGGTAGCGAATAAGCTGTTGCGGGAAGTGGAGAGTGAGGAACGAGGGCGATCACAACAATCCAGACGCCAGGAAACAAGGCCTGTTGCCGTTCCTTACATTCATGGTTTCTCCCACCGTCTGAAGAAGGTTGCAGGGCAGTGCGGCGTTCCTGTCGTCTTCTCTGCTCCTGAAAAGTTGTCGCGGCTTTGCGCTAAAGGGAATGGGCAAAAGAGTGGCATTAATGCATGTACGAAGAAGCATGACACCTGCTTCGTCCCCTGTAGAACGGGGGTAGTCTGCAAGATTCCTCTGTCATGTGGAAAAACCTACGTCGCACAGACGGGCGGGTGCATAAACGACAGATTGCGAGAGCACCGAAGAGCAGTAGGATCCCTTGTAAAGAGCAGTCATTTAGCCTTGCACTGCAGCCGTTGCCCTAGCCCTACCAGTCCATCATGCACCCCTGCGTTGAGCGACACACGTGTGCTGCGCAGCTTCAAGCAGCAGTTGAGCAGGGAGATATTTGAGGCCCTTGAGATTCACAATCAAGGTGATAATTGTGTTAGCAAGAGCTGGAATTTTTAAACAGGAGAATGACACGTGGCCATAGGTGATGAGGCTCTAATCTGTTCGATAATGCAGAGGCGAAGGTTTGGGAGCATGCGCTCAAGTGATGGCGTTGAAAAATTTTTGTATATATTTATGTTACGTCCATTAAACTATCAGTTGAAGTTCAGCGTTTGTCCCTTGTCTTTCTCCTTTAGTCCTGTCTAATTTTACGCCGCCAAAATATGCACTCTACCGGCACAGTAGTCGGGCGTCTTACCACTGCACCACCCTGGCGGCAATCAGTTTTTTCGTGGTGTTCACCGAAATGTATACTGTGCCTTCCTTTCCGGAAACCTTTAACATGGAGCCGCGGTTGGGCCCCACCGCCATGGTGCGGTGGTAAGACGCCCGACTACAGTGCTGGAGTTTTCGGGTTCGATCCCGACATCTGCGGCTGCGTTTCGGAGACGAAACGAGGAGGCATCCTTGTGCTGGGCGTTGTCAGCGCACGTTAAAGATCCCCAGGTGGTCGAAATTAGTCCTTAGGGCTCCACTACGGCTCCTCTTTGTCTCTTTCCCCTTTCACTGCCACCTTCCTCCCTTCCGTTACGCCGCGGTTCAGGTGCCCACAGAAACAAGTATGACAGATACTGCGCCTTTTCCTTCCTGTGAATAAATTATATACAGGCAGCCCTGGGTTGCGTCATGTCACTTTTAACAATCTGGAAGGTTAAAGACAGATACTGCGCTTTCCTTTTTATAAATCAATCTATAAAATACAACAAAAATTTCGAAGGTCCTTTAGATGTCTCCGAAAGGGGCAATGACCGGGTCGGTCATTGTATTACCGTTTTGTACTTCTGCAAATAATATGCATATCCGTAATTGAACGCAAAGTTTTATTGTCTAGCGCACGACGCATATTACAAAAAAACGCAATAAAAACCGGAATCGAGAAGCTTCGCCCACCGATAGAGACCGCCATTTTGAAATGCTCGTGTGACGTCACCGAGAAAACACGGCAGAGCGTTGTCTGCAATGCAGGCTGCAATATCAAATGACACCACTACGGCGTCTCTCATAGCCTGAGTCGCTTTGGGACGTTAAACTCCACAAACCAACCAACGAACCATTTATTTCTTTCTTTTGTACACAATTGACACAATGGTCGTCCTTCGTACATGCCCGACCACGGCATGTACGAAGCGGCACGTACGAAGCACCGGAGCGGATCAGCGGATGGTCGCCCGATCGGTTTTGGTCGGATCGCAGTCCTAGCGAAAACTTGACACCCGATGAGTTAACGGCTTGAACGGCTGCACTTGTCTGTAGCTTAACTGTTAGAAAGAATAAACAAGCGGCTCCACTTTACATGTTCCCCCTTCTCACCAGCAATGAGCTTTACCAGATATATTAGTTGGCGCCGAACTGCCGGCTCCCATTGAGCGACGAGTAGGCCTATGAGTAGGCGGGGTTCGGGACTAGAGTTTCGGCGAATAATGAGTGCGCACTCACAATCTTTAGTGGTTGCACATAGACATCGAGAGTAGTTCTGGCAGTAGTGACCCCAAATCGACGACGGACTGCATCACAAGAACTTGCGTTTGTGTGTAAACAAACACGCTGGAGGCGCACTCATAATTCTAGAATCGGTGCATTCCTGCGGGAGTTTAGGATTCAGTGAGTGCACACACTAAATACTAAGTAGTCTATAGTGCGTTGCACAATTAACGGCGCGCTCTAGAATGCTTCTTCCAAATAAACCGCGTTATCCTCGCAGCTCGAATTTCACTCAGAAATGGCATTTTACCATTATTATTCTTCAATATCAAGTTTGTTTTTGGTACTTGCCTGATTCGATCAGAAGAAGTCGAATGTTTTCATTGTATGCGGCGGCGGCGATGCAAGACGAGCCGCTGTCCCAGCGATTTGGCGCCTGCATTGCCGCATACAATCGGAACATCCGACTCCTTATGGCCTAATCAGGCACGCACCCCAAACAAACTTGGTATTAAAATACTAACATCAAAATTCTATTTCTCTGCGAAGTTTGCGCTGGTATTTGAGCTTCGAGGATACCGCGGTTTATTTGGGAGAAGCATTCTATAGCGCGCAATTATGCAACGCGCGGTATGTTTACTGTACGTTGAAGCACTCACGAGACGCCCTTTGGATCAGGAGTCAGTCGCAGTCGCGCGCGCGGCTGCGAGGGAGGCGAGACGGAGACGGCGGCGGATGAGAGGCTCTTGTAGGTGCCGGCAGTGAAGCGCATTCGTATCACGCTTGCTTTTGCGATGACGACACTGAAGAGGTGGTGGCGGCGCATGCTTCTATTCGCTGGCCGTGGCCAGACTGAAAAAAGTTTTGCAAAATAAATGCTTCGTCAGCCGCAAAATTATGATGTGTGACTAACACGTGCATATATAACAGCCAGTCAAGGGGTATCGCTTTGTTCAAAAGTTGTGTCGGCTTCTCTAATGTCGCAAGGTATTCTCTCGCGTCAACGTATGCTTTTTGGGGATTTTCTCAATTTTAGGCCTAAGAGCGACGGCAATCAGCAACAACGCTTAACCCTCCTTTCTTTTGCCGCGCACACGGCGGAAGGAAACGTTTGACGCGCCTTTTTATACGCTGAAACGTTTTGTTGCTAAACAAGCTAACTCTCATAACTTAAGAGTAATATGCCTAAATATTACAGCATGAGGCGATCGATTTCGGCCTCCTCGGCAATCTATAAAAGCCGGAGCACCCGGGTTCGATCCCGACCTCGCGTTTCGATGGAGGTGAAACGAAGAAGCGTCCGTGTGCTGTGCGATGTCAGCGCACGTTAAAGATCCCCAGGTGGTCGAAATTACTCCGTAGCCCTCCACTACGGCTCCTCTTTCTCTCTTTCCAGTCTCCCACGTCTAGGCGGTGTTGCTTTCTCTCTTCCTGTACGGCGCGGTTCAGATGTCCGCAGTAACTAGTCCATAGATACTGCGCCTTTCTCTTCCTGTGAACCAAGTATATTAATAAAGAATGCCTACCTTTAATCTCCAATAATTTGTCTCAACGGTATTCGTTGCAGTGCTACATATATTTATCATTCGTTTACAGGAAAGGAAAGGCGCAGTATCTGTCACACACACACCGGTAAGTGCGAGGTTCGACAGCACAACATTGCTCCTGTCGCGTAGCGTTCCTTTACGCGCGTACAAGTGTGGGATTGCAGATGGCAAGAATGTTAGAAGACAACACGCCTGGTGTTATCTTGCAGAATGTCGGATCTCGCACACAATATTCGCGTGAGATATTTCGTTTCATAAGCCTAAAAAGGCTTCCGCGTTAACAGTTCCAGAACACACACTCGATTTCCCGCATCTCGGAACTCTCCTCCCTGTTTTCCTTGAAAACGGACGCAACGTACTGTCTTAGACGAAGTTCTGTGGACCATGCAAATCAATCAAAGCGCACCAGCCTCTCGGAACTCTCCTCCCTGTTTTCCTTGAAAGCAACGTACTATCTTGGACAAAATTCTGTGAACCATGCAAATAACAATCAAAACGCATAAATTTCACATCGGCCAGGAGTCCCGGATCCTACTTGTCGATGCGAAAGTTGGATTTCAGTTCTTTTATGTGTGCTAAGCAGATAAGGTGATTGCTCATTTACATCGCGATTCTGTAGACCTGAGAACCATACACTTTTGTCCCGGACAGTACTTGGACGTCTTTTCCGAGGCTTTTACATCTCGTGCTAGACGCAAACCTCCGGATTCGTAATGGCACGCCTGAGAGACGCTGATTGCACCGCGGATTTGGAGTGTTGACACAAAAATTCGTGAACCGCGGTCTTGCTGAAACTGGAGGTAGGCCTGTGCTTCTTACACTGGCGAGCCCCCTATCTTTTCTACTACACCACCGTTTTATCCCTTCATGAAACACTACTATCACATTACGCAAACTTGAGTACACCGTTAGCCTTGAGTTTGGCGCTCTTTGGCCCGAGTCGCCCTTGCGCCATTAAAATCCAAAATCATCATCATATATTTGCTATTATAATGCCCAGTAAGCAGTCCCTAAGGACTGCCGCATCCATTTCCCGCTTGCGACGTCCCGCGCGCATGCGCGTGCCTCTCCACTGCTCCTTCAGGGGGTCCAAATTTCATGAATCAAGTCCCAGCTTCGCGAGTGACTCGGCAACCTAACCTTGAACTTCGCGTAAACTCCGTGGATCTTGAAGGACCGAAACGTCCCAGCGCCAGAAGTCGCTGCACACACCGGGCCAACCATGTGAATGCAAGGCGAGGGCAAGAGGGAGATGGTATGTTATCGGCAGGCAGTACGAGAACAAGGAACTGTGCAACACTGCCCAAGAGATGGTAGGAGACATATACGCAGTCCATTTGGCTGGAGCTGAAGCTTCCGAGCCAGGTATCACGCATCTGAGACCAAACGCCTACGCATGCAAAGAGTGGATGGCATTGAACAACAAAGTTTAACAAAGACAAAATGATAGTCGGTCTGAGAATGGTGTCATGCTGCATAACGCTATGAAATTGAAAAATAGTTTTCGATTGCTTTTTTTGCTACACACCCTCAGCAGTGTCCCTACGTGATTTGCCCTTCATTGACATACCTTTACCCAGAGTGCAGAGGGTTTATAGCTGCAATCACAAATAACCTTAAGAATGTATTATATACTTCCCAGTTCACCAAAATTGAATGATATTAAAGCCACGCCGGTCTATGTTAATAGGGTAGGCAAGGCGCTTGGATTGATTGATTTATAGGAATGGAAAGGCACGGTAACGGTCTCATTGTTTTCTGTGGATGCCTCAAGCGCGCCGTAAGGGAAGGAAGGAAGGTGGGAGCGAAAGTTGAAAGAGAGAAATAGGATCCGTAGTGGAGGGCTACGGAGTAATTTCGACCACCTGGGGATCTTTAACGTGCGCTGACATCACACAGCACACTCACGCCTCCTCGTTTCACCTCCATCGAAACACAGCCGCCGAGGTCGGATTCGAACCCGGGTACTCCGGCACAGTTGTCGGACGTCTTACCGCTGCGCTACCCCGGCGGGGCATGCGTTTTGACAGCCTGAATCATGCTGCACAAGGCAGGAAGGGGAGTAAAACCAGTGAGAAGGAGATAATGTATTGTAGGGGTGAGGAAAAATTTTGACCAACAGGGAAACCAACCACTGGAGGATGTTTCGATGGAGGCGAAACAGAGAAGCCCATAATCACAATAATATTAATCGAGCCGCAGAGCCCGTGCAAAGGCGCTCCACCGATATTATGGCGGTGAGTCGGACGCCGTATGAGTGGACGCTGCATGCACGGGTGATGAAGCGACCGCAGCCGTGGTGGATTCCTCCTCATACCCTCTTATCACATTACCTCTCCCCCCAAACACCTCCCCAGAAGCTGCACAGGAAGCTGCCATTGCATTAGCCATAGCCCGCACGGAAGCCCTGTACATTTCAACTGATTCAAAAACAGCAATTCTAAATTTTGCACGTGGCCGAGTCCATGTCCCTGCTTTTAGCATACTGGACTCGTCCGATGCATCCCCGCCCCGCCATGTGGAGCTGATATTGGTGGCTGCGCACTCCGGGAATCCCGGAAACGAGGCTGCCAACCTTTTAGCTCGAGGTTATTTAAACCGAGTTCAGGTGGCCTCTAATCCGGGATTTACGAAGGAGCGCATGCACTCGTTCAGCGAGCTGACGCAGGCCTGCAGAGCCTTGCGCCTGCTCTATCCACACCCCACCCCTCCCTAGACAATAAACACGCAGCACTATGGCACAGACGGCAAACACACACTCTTCCTTCACTTCTTACCCTTTCCCACTACCATCCCTCCTTCCACACTCCTGCTTGTACCCTTTGCCCAGAACCCTTTGCCTCTTCAATCCACATCCTCTCCCTCTGCCCGGCGGACTCTCCCCCGCGGGGCCTAGAGCAACTGAAGACCTGGGAGGACTGGGAGACCCTGCTGCGTTGAGTGGACCCGGCCGTGCAGACCATCGCCACCAGCCGGGCTGCCAGTATTATGCTCCTCAGGGACATAAACCCTTGAATCTCAGTGGGGTCGTGCGGGGACCCAGGAGCCTGCGCGCCCCGAATTCCTACGTCTAATAAAGGATTTTTTTCTCTCTCTCTCTCTGCAATAAACGAGAGGCGCAGTATCTGTCGCACTTTCTCAGTGTACATCAGACATGTACCCCAAATGAAGTAAGGTAGAAGTGAAAGCGGACAAAGAAAAGAGGTGCGGTAGTGGAGGGTTGCAGAGTGATTTTGACCACCTGTGGATTAAAGCTGCTCTGACATATTGCGGGGGGTGAGTGCGGGAGGTGGTGAAGGGTGGCGGTTCCTGGCCCTACGAGGTTGGCATGGCAGGTCAACGCCGATTGCGGCGGGGGCTAGCCAGCCACCGAATTGTATTTGTAGGCCGTCATTGCACCCTGGCGGCTACAGTTAATATCTTGTCTCACTTGATAGTTTAGTCCTGAAGTTTCTTCCCAGCTTGACTTCGGCTGGTGATTTCCCGGTCCCGGAGTGCGACGTAGAGTGCTGTTTGAACAGGAAACGAGAAACCCTGATAACACGATGCCCTGTTTCTGATTTCATAACGCACACTTCAATTCACGGACCCCACGCTCCAGCCTTCCGTTGCTTGCCGGGTGGAACGAGGCTGTATATATGTGCCGTATATGATTTAGGTTCAGGAAAGACTGCATTTTTCTGCTTGCAAAAGATGTGCCCTTATCCGACACGACCAAGTCGAATAGTGCATATGCTGCAAATATTCTACGCAACTACTCGATTAGAGTACGCGACTGTTGAGACGGCATCACTTCGATTTCCGCCCAGTTTGACAAGGCGTCTCGATCACCAGGAAAAACACTCCCTGGATCTGGCCTGCGAACTCTACGTGGATTCTACCCCACTGCCGATCAGATTTCGCCTAGAAATGGTTGGTTGATTGGGCTCCTTGCTTTTCGCAAAAGCGGCCGCCCGCATTCTTGCGAACAGTAGTCGAGCGCCGTAACCACTGCGCCACCCCGGCGGGGTCATCCAGAAATGCGTTGGCGGCTTTGATTCATACTGCTCGTTTTCCCGGCATGGCGCGCAGTGCTGGACACATTCACAACATTTTCGTCCATCTTATGCCACTACACGTACGACCTAGCGATTGCCTTCATGGCCGTAATTCCCGGATGGTTGGCGTGCATAAGACTTAAACCCTTTTCCAGCAGTGCATCAGAAACTACTACCCAGCTTCTCCATAGTATGCATTATTTGTGTACGAACAAGTTATTTTTTCTTATTCAATGCGCTGAATACTTCAAGGCTACATGATCTCGTCAGCCTTCAAAGATCAATTGCTTTACCTGTGACAGCTGGCTATAACGCCGGGTGAATGTTGCCACTTCCGTTGCACTCACAGGAGGGTACACGACAGCTTCCAGCAGAAGTATGTCGACTTGCCCCTCGGTCTCCTGCTGGGTTTGGAGCCCCTGCAACCTGCTTGGGCAGTCTGAGTTTCCATAATCTTTGATTTTCCTGTACTAAAGAACGTACTCGTCGGCTGACAGGATTAGCGTCCACCCTAAGACGATGGTGAGAAATGATCTCCGGAATTTGTTTTTTTCCCCTGAAAAACTCCCAGCAGGGGCTTGTGATCAGAGAGAAAAAGAAACTTCCGCCCGCAAAGGTATTGGTGGAAATCTCGAACTCCAAAAACCCCAGCAAGACCCTCACGGTCCATTTGAGCATAATATCGCTCCGCCGTAGTGTTCTAGACGCATAGGCCACAAGCTGCTCATTTCCTTTGCTGTCGCGATGAGCCAGAACTGCTCCCACACCCACAGGTGATGCGTTGTATGAGAACGCTGAAGGAGAATCTGTTTTAAAATGCACCAGCAACGAGTTTTCTTCAGATTTTTATACACTTCCATACGCTCTCCACTCCATTTACATGCTACGTTGCCATCTAACAAACTATACAGCGTTTCCGCCACCCCAGTCCTGCCCTTCAAAAACCGCTTATAGAAATTGATAATACCCAAAAAGGCTTGCAGTTTCTTTTTGTTTTTGGGTGCCATAGCCTGGTGGATAGCCTCGACCTTGACCTTCGATTGGTAGATGCCCTAGAGTAAATCTGATGCCCCAGAAATTAAAGGCGCTCTTTGTAAACTTGCACTTCCCGGCTTGAACTCTGAGTCCTGTCTTGGACAGGAGTCTGAGGACTTCGACCAACGTTCTGTCATGTTCCTCAATAGACTAGCTGCCGATCAGTATGTCGTCTGAATATGCGGCGACTTGCGGCATTCCGGCCAACACCGTATCCCTGGTTGTTTGGAGAACCCCGGGGGCCACGACACGCGAATGCAACCGACAAGCTTTGTACAGTTCCTGAACGATGTTAATTGGGAGCAATTCCGCCGTTGCGCAATCGACCAAGAGCTGCTGATAGGTCTGAATCAGATCCGTCTTGAAAAAACTTCCTCTTTCCAAACCTAGCAAAAAAGTTCTTTGCTTGTTGTAAGTGAGTACAGATTACTTTTGACGGCCTGGTACACAGTGCTTCTATAATCCCCGCATATTCTGAGGGAGCCCTTACTTTCCACACCATGATGATTGGCGTTGCGCAGTCAGAATATTTCGGAATTCCCAGTTCCACCAAACGATTTAGCTATGTCACGACTACATCCGTCATGGCAAACGAAATGCTACGACATTTCAGAAACCTCGCTTGGGCGAAATTCCTGCACTTCGATATGTGTGCGTGGGAGGACAGCGCCTGAAAACGTCTAATTAAAAACGCCTGGAACGCTTTCCAAAATTATTTCTGGTCTGACGTGGACGCTATGAAGACCCGTTAGGCTGATTTCCAACGGCTGGAACCAATTCCGGCCCAGCAAAGTTTCTCTCATTCTTCACTACAGGTAGCGGCAACTGAAATTCTCTGCCTTTGAAATTCTCAGGGTACGGACGCTTTTCCCGCCACGTCGACACCTCCTTGTCCAGGTCGAGAGTTGCGTGCTACAATCTTCCAGCTTGATACGTTTGGCCACTTGCAGCTTTTGAAATTTGTTCACTTATAATCAACCTGGCAGCTCCAGAATCTACTTCCATAGGCACAATGTTCATTGTACATTGATCAGGGTCCATTTGTTTCTTTTTTGTGCAAAGATGTAATAGGTGGCCCTTTTTAGGCGACATTTTAGTAGCAAGAAAGTCACGGCTTGGCTATGATTGGAATACGAACTTTATAACGGCGATGTCATACGAAGGAATACATATCTCCTTTGGAAAACACAAACGTTTCAAATTACGTGAAGCATCTGTCCTAAAAGGGCTGGTATTTTCGAATTGTAGATACCTTCCCCTTCAGTGCGTTTTGCCGGAGGGCAAAACGCTGGCTGTGGCAAAAGATGACAGAGGCCTGGAAATATCAGTTATAACAACGGCTTTAGATAAACATGGTCGTGTTTTCTTTTCCCAGGGAGAGAGAGAGAGAGAGAGAACATGTCCTGAAAAAAGCGGTGCAAGTGTTTACACATTTCCTGGTCAATATGTCTCTGGAAGGAAAGCTTTAATCAACCTGAGGGCGTACTGTGTCTTTTTTTTTATACATAGCTTTCTTTTTAAGCATGCCATTATTAAACGGAAGTTTGTTCAGAGTTGCGCAAACACGTGGAACATAAAATTGGGCTTCCAAAACTGAGTATAGTTGTTTTCGTAGGTTTTACAATCTTCTGCTACACTGACTTTATTCTACAAATGTTCTTATTTTAGGCCGAGGGGCTGCGAAAGTTATAAAGGAATGTATTTTCAACATGGCCTAATCCACATTCAGAACAAGATATGGTCATTTTCTGTTTCGTTTGATCGCTTGTTTCGTTTGTTGTTCTGTTTGACGAGCTGGGTTCAGGTTATGAAAAGGTAACGGGATGTACAGCCTCGTCCACTTCTAGCTGTAACACGCTCACCGCCTTCAAAGCGCTGTTGCGTTCGAACCGGCCACACAATAAAGCTAAGTGGCAGGCCATGTGAAGCAGCACATCAGGGTCCCTGTGTGCGAGCATCGATTTGCATCGATATGTGGCTGTTTCGTAGGTAATGTTGATTTGAAAGCAGTGTCTGTGTTATAGCTAGAAGTGGACGACCCTGCACCTGCTTCCTAAAATCGGATCGGTCTAAGTCCCACCGGTATCAGGATGGCTATTTACAGCATAAGCACCACATACTTCCTGCGAAGCAAATTACGCTCGAATAGCGCACAATCCACGTACAAGAGCGACTATCAAAGAGCCGCAAGCTTGTAGTCAAGAATGTGTCACTGGTCTGATGTGTTTTCAAGGGTTTAAAATGCTTTCATTATCTCTAATTCACTACTCTTTTTTGCTGGTGACAGTAGCTGGTGTTTTGCTGGTGACAGGTGATGGGAAGCTTGGCTCCATTCGTTTCATAAATTTTTTCTACTATATCCTTCATGCAGTCGTTTAAACCTTCTGAGTGGAACAGCACGAGGAAATATATTGTGTCAGGTGAAAAGTAACCATCGTTATCATAAGCTCACTATCAACTATTTAGTTTCATCCTTTTAAACGCATTTGACACATGACGCCATCTCAGGCTTTTGAGCCATAACTTTAGATTGATAACACGCTTGTGCGGTACTCTTCAGATTCCCATATATAAATAAAGGCTATGTCATGTATTGTAGCACTCGGTTGAAGCAACGCACTCGCTTTTTTTTTTTTGACCACAGAGAAAGCTCATCAAATATCCAGAGGATTGCTAATTATGACATCATACCGGAGGTAAGCTAAGATATCAATATTACAGAATTACCTCTCAATAGCACATACAGGTGAAGTGCAAAGTAGCTGCATGCATTGCATCTTAGGATCCATACTTTTCAGCCTTAATACAAACTAAATAAATGAGGCAATGAATCAAACTGCATCAATGACGATGCACAAATTTATTTGAATTATTTTATGCAAAACGTTTTAACGTACACACGTTAAGACAATCGCAAACGGGGATGAAAACAAATTACACACAAAATAGAGTGACTAGCATTGCCCTTTGGAACGCCTCTTTAAGACGACGCTTGTAGTATCAAGGGTTTTCGCCGGTCTTATTATTACCCTCATAAAATGTTTTACCCACGTATAACATTTTGTTACGGTTTTTGTCTGCTGCTGTGAGCATGTTGGGGTACTGGCCGCAAAAAATTCATTTCTCCCTGCAGTTCATTGTAATATTCTCGGTGCTGCCAGTGAGATACGTTCTAGGCTTGTGCGTAGCTCCGTACTGTCCTCATCAAGTTCCAACTCTTCTTGGGTTGCATCCTCATTCTACCGACCGCAATCATTATCAGCTGTCAGTGGTTGTTCTTGCCGCAGTATAAGCGATTACGTTGGGTACAAAGCATCTTCGAGCCTTCGGCGGTTACCCCTTCGCGAGCCCTGAGTCATCAATCACCACATTTTGAAATACGAAACAACCTGTCCTTCCGCCTTAATTCTCATTATTTTTTGTATTTATTGCCTTGCCTTGACACATTGCATTTTACGAGAACAAAATCAACAAAATCACACAAATGCTATTTACATACGCTATGTACATCTGACACACTAAAATTCATGCATTCACAACAAAGGAGAGTTGAGTTTTGAGTGGCTCTCAAGGCTTATTTCTCATTATGATGGACGAGAAAAGCTTCTCATCATTCCCCGATACCTGCGGTCCTACATTAACTCCTATTTCTACGCTGTCATTCAGTGCGGTCACGAGGGTCTTTTCAATACGTATATGTGCCTCCGCGTCCGAACCTACTGGCGTGGCATGTATGTAAAACTTTGTTTTGAAGTACGTGTGGTCGTTCCCTGACTTCCAAATGCGCAAGATACCCACTCAATACTTTTTTCCGAGTTGCAGCCGCTACCTTACTCCCTCGTTCTTTCGAACGTGTTGACATTGATTTATACGGGGCAATCCCCTACTCTGCATCTGGAAAACGATGCGTTATTGTTGCCATCGATTCCCTGAAGCGGTATGATGAAACAGTTACACTTCCTTCTGTGACCGTCAAGGATGTGGCATCCTTTATTCTGGGGCGGTTCAACCTTATACACAGCGCGCCTCACCAGCTGCCCATCGATCACAGCCGCATATTTTTCTTTGACGATGTCAAAGATTAGCACCGAGAGTGCAACGTAATTCATTTGACTTGTGCTGCTTACCACCCTCAGAAGACATGCCAAACTGAACGCCTTAAACACACTCTTGATGTCATTCTGGCTATGTAATTCGGTCCACATCAGAAAAACTGGGAAATTAGCGCGCAATACTACCACGCAAGCTACTACACGTTTTTTTGTTCTTTCGTTCTTGTTTATGGTCGCCATAGCTCCGTTCCCCTAAATATTATTCTTCTCTACCACATGACCCATCCGAATGCACCGTTGCTTCAGAAGCTGCCAAGAACGCCAAACGTTACTGCCAGATTTCTCAATTCTTCACGAGAGATAATCTAATTCTACAAAAAGCACGCAGGTAAGGCCCACCTGTCTATACTTTTCACTTATTTTTCTCGTTTGGTTATATATTCCTCCCAGTACATCGGGCTTCTCAAGGAAAGTTATCACCAAATATCAGTCCCTAGCCTGTCTTGAAACGGACATATCAAGTGAATTACCTTGCTGAACCCCTCACGCCGTCAAGGAGTCACCTTCGCCGCGGCCGCGAGACTATGAATCTTCAACTCATCAAGACCTACTATGATTCCGCAGTCTTTCCAGTTCCTTAAGTACCCCGCGTGGCTCCTGTTCTGACCGGAGTACATTTTAAAGAAGAAGACTTCAGGATGGCTATGAAACTGCTGACTAATGGAAAGGTCCAACGGGTAAGAAGCACCAATCTCTGTTATCGTCATAACTAACAATATCCCTTTTTGTCGCGGAAAAGTAATGTTTCTTGTTTGTATGGAAGTTTAACGTATTGTACCGCGTCGACATATTGGAATATTTCTCTTCGGAAGACATTTTTATTGCGTTGGGCGAAATTAAATGTTCAGACAAAAATGTTACACAAGCAATTTCGTTTTAAATGTAATAAAATTGGTCGATGATAATGAAAATCGGTTACAGTAGGTAGAAACAGGAGATAAAAATAAAAGAAAATTGCAGAGATGCAGAATATCTGCCTTAGCTCACCAATCATCGTGAAATGATACACAGCACCGCACTGTTCTGCTACCTCGCTGGGCAGTGTTACGGGCGCGACCTGCATTCAACACTCGAGCCAGGTATCCAGGAACCCGAAAGCCTTTCCAGTAACCCGCCGTCCTGAGGAGAAAAGTTTAGCCGCGAGAAGGGGACACCGCCGCCGACATTGATGTTGAGAAAGCAGTTGGTTCTTGAGAAAGGAGGCCGGTTGTCCTGTTGGTCTTCAACTGCATTGCGAAACACCAACCACGCTCTTATATGTGTAAATTGAGTTGAACCTTCCTTCCTAGGCACAAGAATGAAGGGCATATCCTCTTGTGCCAGATGCTGACGCCTTACCCTTCTCACGAGGATGATATGCTCTACACACGTTCCTGCTCATGTATAACTGGTGAGAGGTCACTGCTCTCTCTAAATCTGGGATGAAAAACAGGAACGCCTGCAGCTCAGTCTGTGGCTCGCTGCCGGGCAGTCAGAATATTCCTTAGTGAAGAAAGGTGATGGGGGGGGGGGGGGGGGAGCATACTTAACAAAAGGCAGCGACTCAAACTCGAAATGTAGTGGGCTGCAAAAGAAACTTTCGTTCATATCGGGTCATAAGCAGAAAGAGGAAAAAATAAAAAAAGCAAATTTTAAACAATTGGAAACTATAAAATAAATAACATCAACCAAGGTGCCTTGTCCCAACATTATGCCCTCCCATTTTTCGAGGGCAAGAAAAGGCGCGATCAGTAGTGTGCCAACCGGTGGACAGGTGGCACCTCAGCATGTCAACAAAACAGCTGACTAATGAAAGGTTACAATGGGTAAGAACAATCATGTTGATTTTCGTCAACTATACTTGAAACAAGTTTCTTGGCAGTAATCCATCCGCCGCATTGGCTTTTGTCTCTTTTATCTTGGAACGCTTCGGCGCTTGGTGAGGTTCCCGGTAACAGGCTAGTCTGACGTTCTGTATATCGATGGTATCGGCAATTAGTCTGCAAGATTACGATATCAATCATTATAGAAAAGTGTTTTTCGCTACGTCATGCCGTCTTTTTTTTATTCTACCTGCTGGATTCGTCCGACAATACGCTCGTAGATCTCTGCCGCACTCGCACTGATTGCGTACGTGTATGGCGTATTCACATAGATTAAACGAAGAAGCGGAGCGGTTGAAACATTATGAAGTAATCGGTGTTCACTGCGCTATTCGAGAATGTCTTTGAAAATAAAGACGGTGTTTTTTTTTTGCATCATAGCGTGAGGGTTAAAGGTAAAATATCCGGAGCCAGAAAAACCTGAAGTTTTGCATGGGATCAGTAAATACTATGCTTTAAGTATGCTTGTTTCGAGATGACAAAGTACTGCTTGTACAGTGCACTCGTCTTGAAGAGTCTGCCATCTATTCGAAGTTCACGCGAATTGAAGGACTACTACCTCTTTTAATTTCCGCAAAGAACGTTTACGTTCAATGATCGATACTGCTTAGTTGATGATAGTTGTAAAACGTGTGTGGTGCTAAAGCGAACCGGTGATTTTGTCACCTTTTTCCGGAGCAAAGACAGAAATACTTTGACCAGGCAGGCTGTATAATACACCTCCGCGGGAATCTTCTTTCAGATCCCAGGGTTGGAAGGCAAATTTTTGGTGGAACAGAAGGAATAAATTGTCCAGACAGAGACACAGAATTTGTTTTAGGATGGTGCGGTGCCAGACGCGGGAGAGATAAGAATCCAGAGCACCCTTGAGAACTGGCGCTCACGCCCTCGCTTTAGAGGGGTTTGAGCTGTCACGCCTTCATTCCTTTCACCTCAGTGGTTTCCCCAGGCGATCCTCTTAAACCTTAAGAGGCGCGTCTCCAAGCTGCTAATTGAAAAATCTTCATTGTACGTCTGATTTCTAACGGTCTACACAAGCCGACAGATGTCTTTCGTTCCCATGACTATCAATTGCTAACGCTCTGAAAGTAGAATGCTACGAGGTTACCTGTTCTTGCACACAGCACTTATTACTCATTTACCATTTTCAGACGGCAGCCACGAAAGTTTTATGTAGTGTAAGCACTTTTTCACGTTTCAGATAGATAACTCCGGTAGCGTTTTTACGGAAAAGGGGGAAGCAATAAGCCTTGAGTCGAGGTTTCCGGAAAAAAAGTAACTCCAATTTCCAAGTGCGCGGCCTAAAATTCGAAATGCCCAGTTCTGGTGAGGACAGACGAACACCTAGGGCAGATCGCTGTGTCTGCCTACAGTAGAGCAGGTCATACACGCTTCGACACTTGCGAATAATGTGTTGAGAAAGAGGGTCGAAAAACTTTACGTTTACTTGCTAATTTTCCCCGTCCAGGGGCGTGCGCCGATAGCCGAGGAGCCCGTAGCACCACGCTGACACTATATGTCGCCATTACTTTCATCGGGTTCGCGCTTTAGTTCTTTCTTGAGATATTTGAGACGACGAACATATATAAGTTTCCATTTTACACAGATATTTCTGGTTCTACGCAAACTTCAATTACGTTACGGAACAAATAACATCCACAGTGCTAATGTTTGCGTACTGCCAGTAAAATACAAGGGATTATTCGCCACTAGAACCCTCTTTTCCAGATGAAGTCAGCGGACGTAATAATGAAAGGTATATAACGTCGAAAGTTTACTTTTATGGTAATTAAAACAGCATAAGGACCTCCGTATTGCTCCATTAGCACTTACGCAAAACGTTGATTGTACTAATATACTTAAGAAGTTTGGTCCAACAAAAGAAAATTAAGCTTTCCGTCTGGCTATTGCGTAAAGAAAATGAAATCTATACGCCCTAAGCCGAACCTACCTATTCTTCTCTTTGCTATTGATTGTGCTTTGCTTTGCGAACCTATTTGTGCTTTGCTTTTCTATTTGTGCTTTTAAGAAAAACGTCGGACTGCAGAACTTCAAGATTTGCATAATAAACTCAGGGAGGGCCAGCACTTTATTGTGCGGTATAACTGTGTCTCCAATTTTGATAGCGAATGTCGTGCCGCTAACACTTGTCTACATGAGATTCTTCAGATGAACTTCGAGTAAATGTGCTCGTTTTTATTCCGAAAATTAAACGTATGTATCTGTTCCAGCTCTCTCTCTCTCTGAGTCAGAAAATCTTCAAGAAGAATCCAGGTTATCGAGGTCTGCGGGAGCTGCGCAATTTAAGCTCCACAGCAAAGTTTTCTGCTTGTATATTGGCTGGTTCTGTGAACATTCACGCTGCTTATGCCTCAGGATTTGCCGAAGTGGGTGCCAAGCAAATAAACTTGTAGGTAGTAAAAATGTGTCAGCAAGTTGGCACACAATGAAAACGGCATGGTAGCTCTTCCAATATATTCAACCAGGAACCAATTTGTGTCGAAAGTGGTAATAGAGGTGCCTTGCTTTGATAAGATACAATTTTTTCACCTGACTTCACTGCGGAGTGAATACAACAGCTATTGCAGACAGTCTCTCATTGTGCATAAAGATTGTCCCTTCCGCCTCAGGCTACGCGTAAACGACTCGTACATTGTTGCGGAATAAAACGACACTCTCGTTACTGTCGTACAGGCAAGAAAATATACCAGATAAACCGGATAGCCTCATCTACAATGCAGAACTCGAATATATACTCATTTTTATTTTTGACCAACATTGGTGTGGAAATGTTTTGAAGTACCACGCTAGTAATAGAAAACCGCCAAGCTGTCGCGCCTACCTATGATGAATGGCTGCAAGAGTCAATGGAAACCATTCACCGACCAGGTTTTGAATTCCCGCGTAGAAGGCTTCCACACAAAAGTGACTGTATTCAGTGAAGCCTTCGAAGAGGAAGAAACGTGCGCAAACACGAGGTCGTATTTTTCGGCACAATACTCTTCATTCTTTTCAGTGGAGAGAAGCCGTACAGATTCTTGTCATGCGCGATAAAAGTAGTGAAGCAGACTACTAATCTAAAGCAGTAGCGCTACAACTGAAAACGCAAGAAAGCCGCAGTATATTGTGGCCAGCCGCTGATTTGGAGCTTCTTTCCTCTTTCTCGCTTAGAAAGCATCCTGTTTGACAAGAACTGACTTATTGCGGAATGGTATTTTTCTGTGTTCATAGAACCCGGCACGCAAAAGTGTCTAGTGCTGTACTTACAAACAGGGCATCGCTCATTCGGAATAAATATTTCTGGGCCAGGCAGTACGAGGCAGAGTTGTACCTTTAGTGCGAGTGCATTATTTCACAACATCCAACTATGCCTTCAGGATATGCCACACAGATGCTATGTTTTCGTTTGCCTGTATACCAATTATGAATAAATGTTTACGATGGTATGTAAAAAATAACCAGCGATGATGGAAATTAATAGTGAATGCTAATAAAATATAATAAATGGCAACTACTGAATAACAATACCAAAATAAAAACTAAAAATAAGTAAACGTAAATGAAAGAAATCTTGTTGCGCGCCACAGTTGCCTGCTAGACTACCGCGCAATTGTTACGGCTGGTCCGACACCATCAAAATGGGGAGTGAGCCGGGTCCTTCTACTGACTCGGGCGAAGAAGCGCGCGGTATCCAAGCGGGCTCAGTTGGTCGGAGAGAGAAGACGCCGTAAACGTGAGCGCGTGGTCTGATGTGTGTGTATCCTAGAGCGTAACGAAATCTAAACTTAGAGAAAAAACAAAAACAAATTCCGACTTACAGCTAAACCGAATTAAACTGTGCTTTCTCGCGTCTCACTTTGTTTAAACTGAGTTGAAGTCCTGGTGATTTTTATTAGTACTGCTAATCTGCTTGATGTTTACGTCGATACAATATATCCTGTTATAAGTTATCCTATAACCATTATATCAAAATTTCAATACCAGAGGATAGAGATTACTTTGTAGGGGTGGTATTGTCCAGGAAGGCTGAAGGCAAAGAAATAACATATTGAAAAATAGGACATTTATGCAAGAAAACATTTGGCACAAACTCGTGCGGAGGGTTAAGTAGCAATGATGATTTGAATATGAATCGTCGAGACCAATAAACCGCGAAACAGACTATAGTTTACTTAAAGAACTGGTTTTAATGCATAAAACAAATATCTGCCAGGCGTTTGTATCCTCTTTGATCCAATAAAGATGGTGATCAAATATCCTGTTGCCTGCTCGTGTTATAAATTATTATACAGGAACCACACATTAGATTGGAGTTTTTCTAGAGTTCTATTTTAAATGAAACAGACAGGTATCATAAGCGCCATTTTAACCGTCTAAATTAAAACCTATGTTACGACCACCCAGGAGGCATCACCGGAATGATTCCTAAATACGGAGATAGGTGACAAAATACAAAGCGATGTAATTGATCATCACTGCAATCATCATCATCGTTTCCTGGCACATAAAGGAATAGTTGGTCCTCATTATACGCAAAGCGGCGGCGCAATACAACACCGCCCACACATTAACCATTGATGCTATTCAAGAAACCCAGGCCAGTACGACCTCGAATGAATTGTGGTGTAAAGAAATGAAATGAATATTGGAAGCTTAATAGTGGCCTGGCGTTTAACAAAAAAAAAATTCTATGACATAAACTTCGCCTCCGAGTCTCATGTTCTCAGACATAGCTATTAATGAGGGTGTTAGTGTAAACCGTTCCATAGTGTTATGTCACGCTCCGTGGCTCCAAGCATGAACTGAACAAAGTTTCACGACAATAAGGCTTGTAAGTATATATAAAAGGTGCACTACACCATTTTCCTACCTTTAGTGCTTTTGTACCGAAAGAAAATATTATGTTTGGAGTGAACAGGCAGTTGCAAAATATTGGAGAGTGCCCATACACGCGCGTATCAGGTGGTGGACATAGACGCAGAGAAAAAAATTAAAGAGTACATTTATTCACCGTTTTTAAGGCTGTGACGTGGAAGCTTTTTATTTCTTCCGCGGCCTCGCTTGCCAATCCTAGCTTGCGTTCATGCACTATGCAACTCCTATATTCATTTTTCTTTGAATACTTGCTTGCCTTACATCGTGCTATACTTTTCAACACGCAGTTGTAATCTCCCACGTTAAGTTAAGGCTACACCACGCAGTTATAAAGGAACGTATAACCAAGCCGTACAAACGCTTCCGCGGTGGCAGTAGCACCACATGTGACTCGCAATGAAACACAAAATACGGTTTGTTTCCCGTCCTTCTTCATTCTAAAACGACATGCCCAAGTAAGATGTTGCATATCACGTGACATTACAGATACCGACGGCGAATTCTTGCCTGGCAGCGTTAGCTGCCAGCTAACACCTGCGTCGCCAATGCTTGAAGTTTTATCATGAAAAAGCCGATGCTATAGTTTTCAGATTGAGGGCGTAACCTTATTGCGTTAAATTGCAACAAGTATAAATGCATAGCATTCAATTATTGCATTAGCTGCTGCCCCTTCATTAAGAAATACAAGAGAAATGAAAACAATGATGCCAGGACATGATTCCTTCTATCTCTGAACTACGTTGTATATCGTACTCACACAACAGTACAATGAAGTGGAGGTTTGCTAAAGTTTTCTTCATTTTTAATATTGCTAGATGCACCGTAAAAAAGGCGCAACTTTGGGATTGTCGGTGAAGAGACCAGTGTTTGGGTAAATTGTTTCAACCAAACATAAGCTATGCAATATCTTGCTTAGCCTGATGTTAAAAAAAAAGTCCTTTTGTTTTAACATATCAGTTCAAATGAGACAATCATATAGTACTGCCAGACACACTTCTCAAATTCGTCCTGCGCTCCACCGAATATTTGGAGCTATCACAGTAAACTGATGTTGATAGTTTAGTTGAAAGCACAGAAACGTGCAAGGGACTAAAGCTTGTCTTCAAATGACAGTCAAAAGATTGACTTTACTTTCATGAAAACATCGAAGTGTGACCAAACATACATCCGAGCAAAAGTGTATAGGAGTGAGGCTAAAGCGAAAGCAAGGCTTTATCCAAAATGGAAAAAAGTTGTACAAAATGTTTGTCCACGCCTTCACAAGCTTGAGTATATGAAATTTGAGCATTGCATATTGTTCTTCGTAATCAGCTTTCCAGCTGTCGCACTGCGCTAATTGCAAAAGTTCGGAAGTGGCGCCACTCGCCCGAAAACCAAATGTTTACAAATGCGAAAGTTAGGCATCGATTAGTGTAGATGCATTTATCAATAGGGCTTCACCGACATCGCAGCACCCTGGTTAAAACATCAAACCCCTCATTTCGGGATACAGGGAGAGCGAAAGGACTATAGCTTTCTATCTGGCGAACGTCTATATTACTAAACTGCTTGTAAAATTACACCTGGCCTGTAAGGAAGAAGCATGACCCGCCTCCACTTCGTTCTCTTGGTCAGCGTTGCTGCTCGGCGTGTCGTGTGACAGCTGCATTCTCGTGGGAAGCTAGAATGAAGTAAACGATCAATACTAATTTTTGCACGCGCGTTTCATGCGTTTTTATTATTTTCTTTGGAGGAGCATTTGCGTTTTTGCAGTTTGAAAGGAATTTGGCGAACGGCTCGTGTTTTCTCATTCCCCGCTTCCAATATTCCGGGAACTCAATTCCCTGACGTTCTCCTCAAAATTTGCATCTTTTTTTTTAATAAAAAATATATGAGTATCCTGGCTTAACCAACTTTTTGATGAACGCCATGAAAAAGTTTTCATGTTCATATGCAAAGCAAAATTCTAATTACCCTCTATATAACTGGTGGTGTTTACAAATATTGTAACAAGGCCTTTATTACATCCACCTCTGCCAGATCTTGCCATTTTACATCTATGTTAACGTATTGCAGCACGTGCATATACTGAATCATAAAGGAAAAATTAAGAGGACGTTGGTTTTGAGTCTCTTAAGAGTAGATATGATCATACCTTTACCACTTCCTTTTCATTTCGTAAACGTAGAAAATATTGAAGTTATAAAAAGTCCTAACATACGAAACGAGACTGGTTCAATAAATTATTGTACTTACAGAATCAGGTTTCTGCGACATTATCACCTTCAAAGTAGTCATCTTCATCATTCACACACTTCTGCATTCGGGGCTGCCACTGCTGGTAACAGTTCTGGAACGAGAAATAGATACCAAGCACATTGCAATGCCTTGCGCTCGTGTACATTACAGAGACATATGGCACTTTAGGCACATGGCTGCAACCCTTCATAGCGAGGCGACAGCAAGCGTGACCTTTTGTGGGAATTCATTCATCTCTGTCGCACCTCTGTAGGGAGTCGACACCCTCAGGGTCTCATCACTCTAAGAGCCCAGCCTATCGCTGACAAAAGGTCGCTCAGGTGGCAGACATGCTGTGTCTCCAACGGCGCTTTGTTCCCAAGGGTCTTGTCTTTACTTTTTTTATGTTATCCATGACCCCGTGCACTACTTACGCCCTTGTTTCGAAATTAGAGTGGCTGCTCTTTCCAAACTGTCGGATGGGCATTGCTGTCGCACCTCCTGACCTATGCAGCGCCAGCAAGTCGGCGGATTCTTTAGCGTATTCAAGGTTGCTCAGCAGCGCATCTGTTTGGCACGCAAGAAGCTCGTGGTGATATGGAAAATCCATTTCCCAGCCACTTTCGCGGTAAATGCATAGCCCAAGCAAACCTTGCCCGTGTGCATTTCTTTTCGCCAGGAGACCCCAGGCAACAGGATGATGGTTTCAGGAGCTACCTTTTGTGCAAGAGCAGGCCGTGTATTTTATTTTTCGACAGGCACACGTGCCGTATATGGCAGACGATTTTCCGAAGTCTGCGCAAAGGTTCATGGTCGAACCGGCTGCTACCGTTATTTTCGATTTCGACGATCTCCCCTTGTTTCATTATAGAGCGTGCAGTCTCGGCTCTGACATCTCATATACAACAAAGTTATTTGCATTGCGACGCTTCAATTACATTTTATCGTAGCAAAATTAGCACACAGTGCATATATACGCAAACATATGCTTAATACTGCCTCTAAGTTTAGTTTTATTTATTAGCCGACGTTTTGGGGGGAGCCCTTCCTTTTCATACAGACGCGGTCTTTAATGTGGATGCTTTTATTCATGAGAAAATCTGCCCCTAGATCGAGTCATGCATTAGGATTCCTGAAGTATAATGAAAAATGTTTTATTGAGACAAAAGCTATGTTATTGTCTGCTTCTGTACATAGCGGTGTGCCCTTAAATGAAACTATCCGAAGGCATCGGCAATTTTGAGTGCGTATTCGTTATCACCGCGGTCTTCAATAGATTGCAGTGCGGTCTGCAACGAGCATGAGTCGTGTGATCTTAGGGTTTGCGTTGGTTCAATTCTCGATAACAAACTCTTCCTTGGTCGGTGATTAATACCTTCCTATTGGACAGACAGTCGTTGAGGCATCATGCAGAGGAGCAGTGCAAGAAACGAGGACACAAGAACACACTAAACACACCGTTTACGACGAATGTTTGTAAAATAGCTCAAAGATTTGGTTCATGTGGTTGTACATCTCAAAGCGACTAAGGCTATGAGAAAGGTCTTACTGGAGGGCTTCGGAACTTTCGACCACCTGGGGTTATACCATGCACTGCATCGCACAGCAGACAGCATCCAACACTCTATGAAAAAGTTGGAGCAAAGTTTTGCGCCCTGAAATATTTACAGAACGTAATCAATTTTAGCGGATAAAATTAGGTAATGGATAGTAGCCCTGCCAGAAATAAAGAGACCATACGGTACTAAAGTTTGAGTGTAGCACTGAAGAGTAATTGGCGCACTATATTTCCAGTGGCGAATAACGTGTTTATATGCACTCAAATGGATTCAAGAGCACTTAAATAGCCTAGATGTCCGTTCCACAGTAGCGTATTCAGAAGTAGGTATTGTTCCCCGCATAACAAAGCAGAGACCACAACTCCTGGAAAGATTAATCTGAGCACATGACACTAAATCCAAGTCCTCTGGTAAGCATATAATCTTGTCTATACATGGCTTGTCCGAGCAGAAAAATAAAACGCGAGTTCATCTGCTTAAGCTAATACCTTCAGTTCATGACCTATTATCTGAGAACTGCTGACAGCTTTACGGTTTATAATGTTTAAACAAAGTGGATCCAAGTAAAGAGGGAACAGAGGGAGGCGGACAGTGGACACCATTGTTTTACAGCGCCTGGTTGGGGACTGGTTGTGAGAGATGTACTTTAGCAATCAAGTGTTCTGAACATTATTTAGCAAAGCGATACGCATAGAAACAACTGACACAATGTTTGCAAAATCTATGAGCGAAAATTAAGCTTGGAATGACACACTCTATGAACTGCTTTTGGCAAGTTAATTTACAGCAGTGCAAGTGGGTCATAAGCATCACTACAATACTCTAAAACCCGACGCGCGAAGTTTACGTTAGATTTTAGTGACCGAAATATCAAGCCACAGGTCTAATGAGATTAATTCAAAGTATATGTCACAGTATATGTTGAAAAATGCAGCCGATTTCAGAAGACTTTAGCGGATATCGTATTACCAACCTTCGTTAGTGTGATAGGCCTGAAGTGGATTCCTAATCGAAGTGTCTCCTTATCACCATTTTTTCCTATTAACACAATATGACGTTTTGTAAATTATTGTGACAGAAATCGCTGATTAATACTTGTCTCAAAAGTATAAAGTAAGAGAGAGGATAAAAGAGATTTAAATTTCCTGTAGAATTCACCTGGAATAATTTCATGTCCCCGTGTTTTGGCAAGCGGCGAAAGACCAAAGTCACTGACCACGTTGCCACTGTGTCAACGCCTGTATTGAATTGTGACGAAAAAAATATAAAGCAGCTTAAAAATAGGCAGATGTATATAAGCACCTAAAAATAGCTCATGTTGGCTCTCAATGAAATTTATTTTATGCATAATGAGTGAGCGCTGCAATGCCTTTGAAAGTTGTGATACTTTATTATGACACCACGTTCTTGCGCAAGATAAGCTCGGCATTTGTACAGCCGAGAATTTATTGCTAAATGTGTTTTCGCGGTGTTGTTCTATATAAACCCAAACCAGGAACGTTTCAGGATACGTTTTGGTTCGAATGGCCCTAAGCAACCGGCCCTTAGCAAACTCCACTTCGCTTACTTCTTTTCAAGTTACTTGCCTTGAAGGTGGCATTTTTATCGCCTTAGGCGGCAATATTGCCACTAGAGGGGGGCAGCAAAGCAATAATTTTGCTTGGCGATAACAACACGGGTTGTCGCTTTCCGGATGACAAATGAAGCCATTCCCACAGCCGGCCTCATATATTCATATTCTCCCCACCAGCGGATACAGGAGCTCCACTACGCTTGTTTTGCTCCAGGGCATCATTGAACGTACGTATAATAAAGAGCAAAGGAATGCGGAAGTGATCGCAAAAGCTGGAATAAGCACAGGATACGATGAAACCTATTCATAACTTGAATCTGCACAAATATGTGTACTATGAAAAGAAAATTGATGAACTTGTGCTAAAAGAAAAATAGCCAAAGCTACACGCTAAATATCGACAAAACCATCATATTATCGCGACGAGTAGGAAAAATGAAGTAGTAGGTGACTCGTTTGCGGTGCAGACCGGTATCGTAATAGGTTGCTTTTTAAGATGTTAAGACGTTACCTGCAGTGCGCAGGTAAATAGTGTCAAATAATTGCGCCACAGAAGTATCGAGTAAGGCAGCCTTTCAATGCGCTCTTATTCGTTTTTACAATATTTTCAGTATTTGTCGCCAAGTGACGCTGCTCAGAGGACCCTATCGTTGAGATAACGGAACCACGCGACGGTAACGTGTCGTTCACTCCCTTCACTTCGCAAAAGAAAAGGCCATTTTATTTTGGTACGGAAGCTACACTGCACTATGCTTAGCTATGGTCAATGGCTGTGACAATTGGACCTCAGGTGCGGTGCGAGGAACCAGCATGGCGGTAATAAACATCTACAAGTAAACATGACGGACGTGTACATCTACCTTGGAGCCGGCGCCACTCGCTTCTTTTTCGCAAGTGCGGCGCTTGAAACCAGCGGCGCACATGTTTCCTTCTTGTGCTGCTTCCCTTCTTCTTTGCATGCCTCCTTATTCTTCTTCACATACCTACAAACTTTATTCGAACAGGTACATACCTCCATAAATATACAAAACTGCGTGACACAATGCCACAAAATATTCCAGTCCCCTGAATATACGCTTTCACTTCAACTGTCCATTTTGCCCGCCTCTTGGGATCTTCCCCTTCAAAATGCCCACACCTTCTTGTCATCTAGATGCGGCTGTTTTTTCCTCGAGGTGCGCTGACAGCCACGAAGGAGTCGCGCGCTGGAACGAGTGCTCGGCTGCATTTTCTTGATGTTCGTAGACAACCATGAAGTAGTTTAACTACAACAAATCCTGTCAAAATGAATAATCGGCATTCCACTCTGTAAAATAGGTTCAACTGGGTTGAAGCCCAGCCATTTTTAGCTGCAGAAATGTTCCGTTTCCCCCCCCCCCCCCTGATGAAAGAGTGGTTTTTGAAAGCGGTTGTGGTATAATCCCAACGTCCAAAATAATAGCCGTCAAGCTTGAACACACGTTTTCAATTCTTAGGTGAAACTTTGGGTCTTGCAGGTAGTTTTCTTTTTCTTTTGTACGCAATCTTGTCATAAGGCATATTATAGAAACTCATGTAAATGGTTTTCCGTGAGGAACCGGAGCAGGCTCCCGCTCTTAGCGTTGTCGGTGAGCCATTTAGAAAAGTCCTCTTCCCTTGTTGTGGTTAGTCCCACTTCGAGCAGAATCTGTGTCCTTGAGGCCCTTGTCCCTGCACAAGTCCATAGCAGGTGGCGAACATCCACTTCTGCAGCATTTCAGGTAGTTTCAAGCAGCATTCAGACATCTTTTAGTTCAGCTTTTTAAGCTGTCGGAAAGTAGCAACTGTGCTGAAGACATGTCTAGCCTTTTAGCCACTCTCTCAATTTGTTTAGTAAATATGCTTCTTCTCTTTGTACGGCTAGCACATCTTTGTTCATTGCAGTAGACGTTCTGCCATATGATTATCCATCTGCAATGACAGAGAAAAACTTTGTATAATTTGCTGATTGGCTTGCCTACAAGTTTATGAATGATCAGAGGTGTGTTTCAGGGTTTCGTACTTCCGAGTTTAGGCTCGAAAACGTCGCTTTTGCCGATCAGCGCTAAGTTCAATTGTACCTAAGTGTCAAAAAGGCTGAAGAAGATGACTTTGGGAGCCTGTCGGCTCCTGCACCCTCCTTCGTAGAATTCATCAATGCTTGCGAGCAACATTTTCTGGTTTCTACCTCCAGTATTGTGGAAAAGAACATGTAGGGCATGATCTGCGCATGTTACTCCATGCCTAGATAGAAAAATTGCTTACTGTGTGTAGAGATGACGTTTATGATGGTTTCTTTGCCCTGTTCGTCCGGGTGAGGTTGCATTAGCTTACACGCAGCAAAAATCTAGCACTTCACAGTCAAACTACTAAGCGGAAAGCTAAGAAACAGAGAAGGTTGCAGAGAAGTAAGAGGGTTGAGCAAATGAAATCGATGCAATTCTGGAGCTAATGGCTGAAGTTGTGAAGTTATGGGCTATTTTTCAGTCCGTGCAATGTAGCATCTTTCAGCCTTCATTCCAGTATGTTACTCGTTTAGGGTACTGTTATGCCATCTGCAACCTGTTCAAGAGTCCACAACCTATTTGTGCAATATTGGCTAATAAAACTTCATAACAATAAAGGGAATGACTCTCACCTTCTAGACAATGGGATAACCTAGTTTCCGTCGTGTTGGAGTTAATTTTTCCACCTGTCCGCCAATGCAGTTTTGTGCTCGCAGGTAAATGAAATCAGTCCTTCTCATCATAACTGTGCCATTCAGCACCACTGGCTACCAGGTCAACTTTAAGTAGGCTCATTGCATCTAAGAGTTTTTATTTGGAACATTTGAGGCCACAAAAACAGATAAGAACAGCGCTGGACCTTTATCTGTCTATGTTATTGCTGATTATTGCTTTGGTTGGTTGGTTGGTTGGTTTGTGGGGTTTAACGTCCCAAAGCAACTCAGGCTATGAGAGACGCCGTAGTGGAGGACTCCGGAAATTTCGACCACCTGGGGTTCTTTAACGTGCACTGACATCGCACAGCACACGGGTGCCTTGCTTTTCGCCTCCATCGAAAAGTGGCCGCCGAGGCCGGGATTCGATCCCGCGTCCTTGGGAACAGTAGTCGAGCGCCGTAACCACTGCGCCACCCCGGCGGGTTGATTATTGCTTTACTGCCACGTGAATGGCCTTGAACTTCATTGTAAGCTGCACTATATGTATGCTGATGCTGATTAGAATTACTTCAAGCTGATCCGGCTTGCGTCTAGAAGTAGCTCTGGAGGTTGTATACAGGCCCAATGTATCGTATATGCTCCTTCATTTAGCAGGTTGGTTGATGCTACATCTGTCGTTAACATTGTGCTGCAGATGTGAACCCAGCTGATATATTAGTTCAGCTGATGAAATTAAATGTGCAGTGTAATCCCAGTGTGTTCCATGGTCTATGTGTTGATGCGCCTACCTATGTCATGTCATGTTTGCCCCAATTGAGACTGTCGCAGCATAGTTTTCTATACTTCTCAATTTAACTGGCAACGTTCGCGGCACTTCACGTCTCTTTACTTTCCGCACTGTGACCATTGAGAGGGTTGATTAGCCAGCTCAAAAAATACTGCTTGTGCAGCCTGTGACATGCATTTTTTGTTGGTGTGCATGTGACTGTATTTGTTTGGTTGCTGTATTAAACCATCAATATGACACCCATATTTGCCGTACGCTCTATTTCGCACTGAGCACTTGAGCCTGTGCTTTGTGCATCATACCTTGCTGCACTAAAAAGTACTAGCACTAGTAATTTCACTACGAACACTTCATTTTTATCCAGTGTCTGAAAGTGTAGCTGCCTGTCTACTGTGCCTTCTTTGCCAGCCACTTTCATTGGGTTCGTAATTGCACAATTACAAGGCCAAAACTACCAGGCACTCGAGCACATTTGACTGCAAAGGTTTGTGCGCGACGAAAGGCAAACAACCTTCAAGAGGTACGGGCTCGAAAATGTGGTTTCTATAAAACTACCACTTTATAATTTGCGCCAAAAGCATACGCATACTTGTGATGTCATTCAACGTCAGGCATACGTAGGCTGTCCCCCAATATTCAGGGTCTCCCTTGAGCAGCATCTTTTGGACCAATTTGCGTCTATGGAGTCTTCGTTACTAGTGTACATCGACCTTGCATTAACTCGTACCCAATGACTATCGCTTCCCAGTGCTGGCAGCAGTCCAAGCCACGCTTTCCCACATTAGTGCGTAGTCTGTGGGCGACCGAATTTCTGCATGATTGAAATTTGTTTCAATGAGAGGCGTAAATAAGCCACTAAGGAACGTTCATACAGCTTGGTTAAAGCGGGGCTTTATTCGTGGGCTGGTGTCATACCCTTAAAAGCGGATATTATGTGTCCCCCATATTTAGATGCAACAAACACTTTTACCACTAACAACTAAACACCGGTGAACTTTCATACGTGAACGGAATGCTAGTTCAACGGAATGCGCTCCAACAGATGACGCCACAGTCTACGCCGCTGTCGTGGCTGTGTAAAACTGTTCGAGATGGGGGTCATAGTAACCGGGGTGTATCACAACCTCCGGAACATTTTTAATAAAATGTTTTTACCACCACCACCACCGGAGTGTATATATCTCTTCAGGCCAGCGTAGAAACTGTGTTGGACGTTCTTGCTACCGGAATGCCTAGCCGAATAGAAATGGAGCTGGTTGTCGTGTCGGGGGACTTTAATAAAGACAGGAACTCATCCTTTGTTGGAGCAGCAGATAAGCGGTTTCTACGCGCGTTCAGCCAGCACTAACCTGAAACCACCACACATTGGGGCGGCAGTTTAGACTTGGTTTCACACAGATCCTCGGCAGATACAAAGCACGCCGTCAGCAGAGTGGAAACCAAGTCCCACTGCTTCACTGATCATCGCAGCGTCATTATTGGTATAAATAATAAAAGCCCATTCATTACCTGAACAGCTTGTCTTGCCCATACAATAGAGATAAACTAAATGTTTAACCACAAGCTACAATCACAAGTGTAACCACGCAATCATTGCTTTCGCAAATAAACTATGTTTAAAAAAAGCTAAACCACAGGCAAAGTTTGTTGCTTCCAAATAAACGTTTCTTTATTTTAATGTAATGCTTCATGGATCTTGAACGTGTGGGCAGCTGAAAAGAACACCTAATGAGAAAAGCAGAGTTAGTGGTACGAGTGAGCGAAATACCACATGAACGCGGCATAAGGCAGGCTATTGCTCCTCCCATCAGTTTTACCAGGCTTCGAGCTGCCCATTATTTTGGCGGGTGCACACCCTTAAGTTTGGTAGGTTGACAGAAACCCTGAACGTATCTTTCACCAATTTCGTAGCGATACCAAAGAGATCATACACTTGTAGTTGCTGAGTATTGATCAAAAATAGCGCAAATATTACAAACAGAGCAAAGGTAACAATAAATGTAAAATATTCGTTTCTACACTACATTGAGCGTCGAGAAATATGCCGCGCAATAATAAACATAGCTTCTAGCGATCAACATATTCCCAGAAGTCGCAATTATATTAATGAGTTGCAGAAATTCTTATCTGTGCTAATATTCTGTTCGGCAGTATGTAATTCTGTTCTGTTCGGCAGTATGTAATTACTGACACACACTATTATATGCTGCTAAAGGGTGTATGATACAAACTTCGGTTGTATCAAGAATAAAACAAGCATTTAAGGATATCTAAAGATACTGCTGTCGGAGAGCAGCTTAGGGGAAGGTGCTGCGGATCTCTTATGAGCCGGTTCTAAGATATTTCGGAAACATTGCCACAAAATCTGCCGTTAAACTGGTAAACAGAGAAAGCGGTAAAGTGCAGCTTGGTCTTCTTGCTGACAAAAAAAATTATTTTTTTTATAAAAAATTTTACCGCCCTGCCGGGGTGGCACGGTGGATAAGGCGCTCGACTACTATTTTAAAGGATGAGGGGTCCAATTCCGGCCTCGACAGCCGCTTTTCTGCGGAGCCGAAAAGCAAGGCGCCTGCGTGCAGTGCGATGTAACTGCATTTTAAAGAACCTCGGGTGGTCAAAATTTTTGGAGTCCTCTATCACGGCGTCTCTGATCACTTACTCTCTCACCATAAAACACACTTCAGCGTGAATTGCGCGATGCGTACTGGCCACAGGGTTCGAAGCAGTACAAGGAACATCATCTCTCACGGTGCAGCCACTAACGAGAAAACAGCGCCTAACCCACCTCCGGAAACACCGCTTCCATGACTACGCTCCACTGTCCATGTATTATCTCGCTCAATATGACTTGCA
Source organism: Amblyomma maculatum (assembly GCA_023969395.1). Taxonomy (NCBI): domain Eukaryota; kingdom Metazoa; phylum Arthropoda; class Arachnida; order Ixodida; family Ixodidae; genus Amblyomma; species Amblyomma maculatum. Next base: position 51,549 of record JAJIZL010020846.1, on the reverse strand, counting down.
ATATGACTTGCAAGGAAGCATGGTGGTACTGACATGCGACGGGCTTGAAAACGAAATGTGTGCTGTTCCAGCTCTCAGCCTTCTCCCTTGTGCTTTCGTTATCGCAACTCCAGCGCTTGCCTGCCGAATGCTAGGCGCATATCTTAATTGATTTTGTTTCGTTCATTTTCTTATCATTTGATTTTCTTGATAAAAAGCGTCGGCCTCAGCAGGAACATCACCCCTACAAAGCTAAACGTGCCTACTCCTGTGATAAAGAGCCCTGCATCAGCCCGGCCCGGGCCACTCGATGACTGCGTAAATACACACTCCCCCCTCCGCTGTCCTTATTTATTCGCACTGGCGCCTCAATCACATGTATCCGTGATTGGCAGCTTGCTCATGCGCAATCGCTCTGCTCGCGTGCGTAAATCGAGACAAATGTAAGTGAGCGCGCGTAGTTTGAACAATAAATAGGGCCTCGGCCCCGCAACTTATAATATCATATCAACTTAATCAGCATGCTTAGAAGTGAGGTTCCTGCCATGAAGAGAGACTAGAAGTTCACAAGTTTCCTTGGCTTATGGAGAATAGAGGAACCTAAAGTCCGCTGTCCAAAAGCCATCGCGACGTGTCCACAAAATAATGAGTAGGAGCTCTCAAGAGCAATTATTTGACGTTGCATTGAATGAAAAAGAGTCATACAACGACAGGCAGGGTATATATGCTTAAATAAGGCGATGACGTTTGATGCTGATTGCAAGCATGACCCTAAAGTAGGCGCAAAAAAAAAGAGAAAAGACAAAATTTGTTGAGAAAATTTATTGGGACTGATTTTCAATACATATTACTTTGAGATCACCTGTACACATTTTGCTTCCAAAATGAGAAGCAGAGTTATCTGGAAGTCAATTTGAAAGAATGAAACAGGATGAGCCTTTTTGAGGAAGCATCAGGTAAGCTTTACTCTGCACGTGCTTTTAGGCGGTATTCATAAAACTTGTACTAATATATCAGTTAGAATGAATGATTGGAAATAGTGTCCTAAATCAGACTATCATAATGATTCAGATGCTTTTCTGACTTCGTGACAGCTGTGATGTTGGATTGCTTAAGTATCGGTCCTCAACTAACGTATGGATGCGTGCGGAAAGAACTGGAAGAACAATCTGCCAGGTTACAAATGGTAATAAGTCAAGAACAGCTTTGGTACCTTTATGCGAGACCTACCACATAATATATTTTGGTAAACATGGTAACCACAATGAAGAACGAATAATTTAGGGTTTTCACAAAGTGGTTTGGAGCACCTTTTTCGCTATGAACCATTTGCGAGGATGCTGAAACTATGACAAGGTATGGCAAAAACTTTTCCCTGGCTGATTAGTAATACATAAGGTTGGGGAATATTGATTTAACTTCTTACTTCCCGCCTGCATTTTCGCTACCCCGACTTACAGAGTTGCAGGTCCCGCTCCGCGCCAGCATTGGAACACAAGCTTAGGCATTGCAATCAGCGTGTGTTAAGTACGTACCTCTAACACAGGGGGGACATCGCAGTGAATTCAAATGCCGTCTTATCGCACACCGCGGCTGTAGACGCTCATTACCCACACCTAGCCACCCCTTATAAAAGGTGACAGAGTCAAGGCGACATCTGTAAGCTTAAATACGTTTAGGTTATTAGGTCTACGCCGTGTTAGAGGCACATAATAACACGAAGCACGATACTAGGTGTCTTTTAGAAATATTTTACTATCTAGCACAAACATTGAGACAGTGACCTTTATATGAGTCAGTCCATGACCTCATCCTGAAGGAAACCATGACGAACTCAAGCCACTGAGTAAACTAGTCGGATGTGTTCCCCTGATATACCGCCCCCACGAGCAGTTATTGTAGGTGCCACAGGCGCCCAGTGTAAGCACATAAACGCTTTCGCAGTGCCGGAGCCTGCGTCTCCTCGTGGTTTGCGTAATTGAATCAAAGTACGTACAATGCTTTAGGCAAACACTGGCACTTTGTGTATGTGCCTGCTTAGGCGGTGCGCATCTAGGGTCGGGCTGTTTAGAGGCGAGAAGAAAAGGACACCGCGGGGAGCTGTCAACAAAGCTGCTCGTGTCGTGGTGTGTGGAGGCAGAAAGAAACTGATTCGCCCGCTTTTGGAGACGAGCGCATCTGCCAATGTCGCAAGCAAATGGATATTTACTCTCCCCCATGTTACGTGTGCACAGAGTTTGACATTATCTGTCTTTGCTTTCATCTTCCACAATAGAAATTCATCAAGGAAAACGAACATAGACAAGGAAAGCTCCCATGGATGTTGTGTTGCAAGACACAAACCTAAGAGGCTATTTCACAGAAGTAATACCTTATTAAGGCTAAAGAAAATTTCTAAAAAAAAGAGAGAATTTGTGTTTCCTTTTCTTTTTGACATTATATGTTCTACTTGAAGGTTTGTAGTATATCTTATTCTTATGGGGACGTATTAGACTCGTTAAGTAATTTGCCATAATTATACGGAGCTAATATTCGTGTTTTCTTTTAACATTGCTGTTCAACGTAGCAAACCAGCCCAACTTTTTGAGACCGCCATTGAAGATTAGCTATATTTCAAAATAACAAATGTTCTTTATAGCATGTGTGTAAAATGTTTGCTCTGTATCTTTACGACAAAGCTTGCGAGAACGCTACGCGTCCGATACACCCTTACTATAGAAAGCCTAAACAATTGCTGAGTTTGCGACAGGCTCATATGCTCCTTTTTAATGTGTCAGCAATGGGCACGTAACGCATCCACTTTCATCGAAATTATCTGATCATCTGGTCTTACATCGAATGCCCTCATTTTTTTCTTTGCAAGAGTGCACACTCTTTAGCTTTACATTCAGTATTTTTATCACAACGTGAATCTGAGCAGCACACTGGTACACTGGAGAGAATCAACGAAGTGTAGAGCTTGTTGCAGACGCTAACTCATAAGAATTTGCTGATCCAGTCGTGCGTGGATTGTCAGGAGATTCCAGGTTCTTGTTGAGGCCTTATAACCAAAGAAGGAGTTCTATCATTGCTCCGTAGCTGGTAGGGCTAAAAATTGTTCTAGTCATGACAAGACGAATGCTTCGAAGCTTTGTGATGGGAAGGTCATTCACTCCTTCTCTCCATCAAATATGCTGCTGAACAAAAACGAAAGCAGAGCCAGTGGCATAGGCCAGAATGCGATCACACGAAAATTAACCCACGCGAACAAACACTTCGTTTATGTCTTTGTCACACACATTATGTTTTGTAATGTAGAGCGTGGTGATAATTTCACCCTGTTCTATCATATTAGCACTGCATTAGTGTTTTTCTGTACAATAGCCGTGTCGAAAGGTATGGTCTAAATTTGCCTCTCTCTGAAGTATACGTATAATTTTTTTTAATAAAACTATTTATTGGGTTAAACAGCACTAAGCTGATCGGCTTGCACTTTATTGAGCTCTTGGCATTCTCTGTATGATAAATTGAGATGATATTAGGGCTCTATTTCCTAGCACGGGAGTACAATATTTCTGACGCTTTCCGCAATTTTAGTGGGTGAAGTTATGATTAGAACAATGTTCCCGTCGCGATTCAAGCAGCCCTCCCGATGCCTAATTTTCCACAATGTCTTCCCTTCTACGCACTCTATCCAGGCCCTTCTTTATATTATTTCCCTTAAGGCGGAGGTGCAAATGTTGTGGCCCATCTTAATAAGTCTGTTGTTTTCCGACCCTACAGGAATGGCATCTCTTGTATTTTTTCTTAGCCCTGGTGTTGAGCACACGATGGTGGTTCCGAAAGTCCTGAGGAGGATGAACATTAGGAAAAGTTTCACAGTTGCTGAATTGCGGAATGTACTAAGGTTGTTTTTGGCAGCGGAGTGTTAATTGTTGCTAATTTAGCGCTAAATTTTAAAGAAAATTTTCTCAAAGAGGGAAGGTACTAGACCCAATCCGAAAAACAAGCATCCAGTTCAGTACCACAACCCCGAGAGCTACACTCTGCCCCCTGTCACTACATCCTCGACAGTGTGGATTCATGGCACCAATTTACCACATTTGCATCCTTATTCTAAAACGTGTTTTTGTTTTATTCACGCAACATGTGTTTTTGACATACAATGTTAAGTGTGATCTTCTCTGATTAGCCTTCTCAAATGAAAACCTTCCTTTGCAGTATATTACATGATGCTACTATACCTTTCAAGTCACTCAACACTGAATTTCTCTGAATTAGTAAATTAATGAGGTATGAACAGGTGAGAATTACAGCATCTATATGGTAATCAACTAAGCGAGTCCTTCAATTTCACTCATTTCTCTTGTTGCATATACAAAGTCTTGCTGAAAGAAGTAATTCTTGGGCTCGACTTTTCGTCGGCTTTTTGTCCTCATTGACTGTTCTGCTGGTCTTCTTCGCCTCAACCTTCCTATCTGCTATGAGCACCCATCAAGCCCACCTCGCATTCGCTCCGTCACTTCATGTCGCCTGCCACCGGAAGCTGCCGTCAAATTAATGTCCCTTTAGTGCCCTATTCAGCCGTTCCTGACGGACACTATCTTGCTTGCCCTATCACCGACATCATTCTGCCGCATAATGTTGTACTTCCCCACCTCATCGCATATTTCCGTCTAAATTAAGCCACTCTGTAACTACTGAACTTCAGTTTCTCGCGGCAGGTTTCCCCGAAGGCATTGCACTTGTTGAACTGTCCTCGCTCTGCGAATGCACCGCCTCTGTTCTCACGCACGAGACTCCTTCGGAAGTTCCTAGTGCCCACATTCAGCCCAGCTCCAGTTCTCACGTCGCCGACTTTTTGCTGAATGACGTCATCCTGCACCATGGCGCTCCCCGATAACTGATAACCGACCGCGGTGCCTGTTTCCTGGTAAGAGGGATAAACGAAATTCTTCATGTATGCTCGGTCAGTCATAAATTCAGTACAGCTTACCACCGCCAGACTAATTGTCTCACGCAACTCTTCAACCGCATGCTCATGGAGATGCTTCTATGCGCGTCTCAGATGATCATCGCGATTGGAATGAGAGCCTACCTGTTGTGACTTTTGTATATAACTCGACCCGTCACGACACCGCTGGATACTCTCCTTTCTATCCTCTTTTTGGAGGAGATCCAGGGCTTCCCTTCGACACTGTCTTCCTTCTTAACGGTGCCGTCAGCAGTTACATCAAATACACTATTGTCCGAGCTGACGCTGCGCGTCAAATTGCCCGCAGCCGACTATATGTCACTCACGAAGCTCAGAAAAGCCGTCATGACAGCCATCATCTGGACATCCAATATTCACCTAGCTCTCGTTTTTCACTCTGGCTCCCGTCTCGTCGTGTCGGCTTAAGTTGCAAGCTCTTTCCGCGGTGCAAAGGAACTTACCACATTGGTCGCCAAGTGATAAATGTCCCTTACGAGATGGAGCCAATGGTACACAATTGTTTTCCACCCGCACCCCTGTCTGACATCGTCCATGTGCCCCGTTTGAAGTCATACCAGCTGCCTTCTCAGTTCCCGCCGTAGCAAGCACCCGGACTGTGCTGCCAAGGAAGGGAAGTTATATGGCGAAAAAAATTTCAGCCATTGTGCTGAAGAACGATGAAGTTGAGTGTGTGTGCGGTAAACTGTGTGCTACTGTGCTGTGCTGGATTAATTGACCGTATCAAGGGCCTTGTAAAAATACCAATTTGATTTTTTTTACTTGCCCTCTGTACATTGTTCCTCAGTGGCCCGTGTTTCACGAGTCGCATGTTCTTTGACTTGGTGTCACGTACAGCAGGCGACGTTACGGCGTGTAATCCTTCGCAGCGCCACGTAAGCAGTTGCATTAGGCTCTCGCTGTCTGAGAAAGGATTTCGCGCGTCGAGGACAATAAGTCTTTGGAAGTAGGACATTAGGGTTGTGCAATATTCAGTGGTGTAGGGTACTTCAATATATCTGGCAATCGTGCTATGGCCCCTAAAACGTTTGTGTTCACATACTCATTCTAGTCTGCCTAAAAAAAGACACATGCGTGGTGAACTTAAACTACATATATGTTTGCAAGCTAGATCGTTGGTTTCTTGTTTCGCGCTTGGTGTCTAATCTCAAGGGGACGGTTACAATCGTAATCCTAGTTGTCGTTTTATAGCGAATGCTCTAGAAGTTTCAAATGGTGTTCCCATATATCCTGCCTCTACTGATCTAGCTTTAAATCTGAGAAACCGATCACAGCAATATGCGTGCTTTATATCGTTGAAGTGACCTTCTTAGCCTACCATAGCAATAGTCAATAAGGAACAGCAAATATCACAGAGTAAACTCCGCAACAAGCATTTCTTACGGGAAGTGAGAGTGAAACATAGCTGTAGTCGCAGCTGATCACCCTGCCTGTTTTAATGCCACTCTCAACTGCTTTGGTTTGCATGTCGCCCTTTGACAACGTCTAAACATGAGAAAAACCATGCGCTGAAAAGGCTAAACAAACACTTTCGTACGCCTACCCGGTATAGCAAAGGAAAACTATGCGGCTTTTATTTTTAGGGGATTCGTCTTGTACATGAATAGCTTTAAGACGTATTAAAATATTAGTAAAAATATTAAAAATACATGGTTTATTTTTATCTCTATCCTTGCTTTATGTCGGCCGCTCAAGCTCACGAGATATGTTCAGGCGCTACATTTTATGGTTCATGATTTACAAAACATTTTTCTTGCTCTTGTGACAGGCATTCATCACTAGAATTCTCCTCGAGTGACAGTTTGAAAGCTGTGATAGCCATAATTTGGGAAACGCTTAATAGTGCGTATCTAGCAGTGATTATTTTTGCACCAAGAGGACAGTGCAGTTACTTCAAACAAATATTAAGAATTTCCCCTCCTGATTGCTGTTGCCACCATCAGATGGTGTAATGTGCGGAAGAAAAGACAGTGCACCGTCCCTGCGGCGCTATCTTTGCCGCCAAACCCAGTTCCCAAATATAACTCACTCCACTGATTTCAAGCCGTCTGCAGGACATGGCAGGCGGTTGTCACTGTTTGCAGCAGAAGCAGACAAATGCGGATTACACGTTGTGTCGCTTAATTATTATTCAATAATTAATGTGTTTGGCTGCCTGTAATGGCATGTTATCAGAGGTCTTACTGCCATCAGAACTGCGACGCGAAGCTAACGTCTGCTTTTGACGGAAAGTGAAATAAGCTGAAAGTAAGCGAAGAAAGGAACCAGTGCACGGCAATCTCGCAATAACATCCTAGCTCTGGCACTTCATATTCGTTGCTTACTGAAACCCCCTATAGCTTGGTCAAAAAACGGAAGGGGAAAGATGTCATAAAGAGCGCACTTTTTTTATTATGAACTCGCTTTTGCGGCTTCATTTCCGCTATTTAGACACGGCTATAATAAGCCTTTGTCCTTTTGACAAAAGCTAAATTTCAAATTTTTTTTTTTTCAGATGCTATGGCAGCTTTCGATTTTATTTTCGTTCTTCTGCTGCATATCTTTTTCTCCTCAACTTCACATTTAATATGACGCGTAATATGACAGTGGAGCGTTTGGTTTTGCCACCAATTGAACCAAGCCTATAGCTGAAACGCCGGTCCGAAAGTCTGTGTTGAACTCCAATAAGCTTTGGCTGTCGCTAAGTGAACTGGCGTTTGGAATGGTGGCCGCCGTTGCGTGGCAGTCTCACTCTGGCTACGAAGTGATTTGGCGCTGGTTTACAATCGCACGTCGAGTGCGGGTTCTGATCGTCAATTAAGGCCAGCACAAAAAGAATTTCGAATTATTTTGATACCATTGAGGGATTTGCTTGTATTATGAAATCAAAGCGTTCGATACGTGCCTGAGCTTCGCGAGTTTGAAGGTTCGCAATAAAAGCAGGATCAAAAAATGAAAACAAAATTCCGAATTTCCCCAAAGCCATCCCACACGTATTTCTATTCGCCTATGGTTTAGAAAATAAGATACCGGATCACGCCCTTTTTAGCTCGCAGTGTTTAATAATGAAAGTCAAAAAATGGGACGCTTCTGAATTGCTGGACAGCTCTGACGCTACAAACGTACAGGTGGCAGTTATCAATGTGTAAGCATTATATGGCCATATAGGCGGGTTTAATGTAGGCATGACCTTGTTGGAGCTGTTAAAGAACTACTATGTACATCGGAAAACGAATGGCAGAATCGAATAAAGCGTCAAGTAATGGTGCGCAAGTGGCAGAGCGGTTGATGTGGGTTAATTAGTTAAAAAGTTGGGTACAAATACGTCAGTCAGATAACGAAATAGCGAGAGGGGTCATTGGCCCCCCCTTTCTCTCTATCCACTTTCACCCCCACCTTCATCCCTTCCCTTACGGCGCGGTTCAGGTGTCCACAGAGCAAGTGTGACAGATACTGCGCCTTTCCCTTCCTATGAACCAACCAACCAACGTTCAAAGAGAGTCACGTGACTCGGCTTTCGGTGATGTAGGCCTAACTTGCGGTGGTGGGAAATTGGAAACGTTTGAACGTGCACGAGCGGGAGAGGGTATCATTTGCATGCAAAAATGGGCAGATATGATCAGAAAGTGTGTATAGATGTATACAGAGGTAATCAACCGACTGCAGAACTAAACATTCCGACATCACTGAAGAATCTGCAGTGGAGAAATGTGAAACCCTAGCGTTACTGGTGCACGCGATACATCATGCGGCCTTTGTCGAACACAACCAGCATTCCGTTGAACACATCAATGTTCACCGGTGTTCTATCATTGTTTTACAGGAAAGGAAAGGCGTAGTCTCAATCACCTTGGAGAGCAAACTAGCGCACTTGAAAACAAAGACACAGGAAGGGAACTACAACACAGCGCTGACTTCAACTGGTTTTTTTTATTAGGGAGTGACACAATATATAAGTACGAAAAGTGGGCGTGAAAGAATTAATAACAACTGCCGAGTTTGCACGTGGCGTAAAACACATAACGCAAAGTTGAAAGGCGCACGATAACAATATAGGTCAAAGCAAGGCAGAACGGCAGGGCTATGAAAAATAAAGAAGCGAAAAAGGGGGAGGCCTATTCGTGCGCCTTTTAACTTTGCGTTCTATGTTTTACGCCACGTGCAAACTCAGCAGTTGTTATCAATTCTTTCACGCCCACTTTTCGTACTTATATATTGTGTCACTCTCGAATAAAAAACCAGTTGAAGTCAGCGCTATGTTGTCGTTCCCTTCCTGTGTCTTTGTTTTGAAGTGCGCTAGTTTGCTTTCCAAGATGATTTACCAACTAGCCCGTGCTTCCACCCTTGCAGTCTGAATCACTCGCGAATGTCGCTGACACACATCTCGTGGACAAATATCACCGACGAGAGATTTTAAGACAAAACAATTCGTCGGCTCATGGTGAAAATCTCTCGTCTGCGAGATTTGTCATCGAGATTCCCCCAGTGATAGATACTCCACCACTCCATTCCAGAACACGAAAAAAATTCCAGAGGGCACTTTGGACCAGAAGGTGCGATGAAGCGAAATGAATTATAGCGCGGTGGATCGTAACCCTCCACTACGGTAACTCTACCTCAATCTTTTCTATCACTCCCACCTTCCTCTCTTCTTTTATGAAGGGGTACATTTGTCTGCGGAGAGAGGCGAAACGAAGAGGCGTCCGTGTGCTGTGCGATGTCAGCGCACGTTAAAGATCCCCAGGTGGTCGAAATTACTCCGTAGCCCTCCACTACGGCTCCTCTTTCTCTCATTCCACTTTCACTCCCATCTTCCTGCCTTCCCTTACGGCGCGGTTGCGGTGTGCATAGAAAAACAAGTGAGACAGTTACCGCGCCTTTCTCTTCCTATAAATAAATCAGTCCAAAAAAAATCAGTCAGTCCGCGGAGAGCCCCGCCAGGGTGGTACAGTGGTAAGACGCCCGACTACTGTCCCGAATACCCTGGTTCGAAGCCGACATAGGCGGCTGCGATTCGATGGAGGCGAAACGAAGAGGCGTCCGTGTGCTGTGCGATGTCAGCGTTGTTGTTGTTGTTGTTGTTATGGCTGTAGGAAGAAAGAAAAGAAAATTCACGGGCCTGCTACTGGCTTTGTAGCTGAGCCACCTCCGCTGCCTCGTGCAGACAGAAGAGAAAATAGAGAAGAAAGAAAAGGAAGAGGGAGAGAAAGACGCGCGCCGCAACAACAGCCGTCGTCCACCACCAACACGGTGGCGGGTGCAATGACGGCCTACAACAGAAAAAAATTTTGTGGCAGGCTAGCCCCCGCCGCAAGCGGCGGTGACCTACCTGACCCAGCCCCATCAGGGAGTACCGGGGCCCTCTCGATGTCAGCGCACGATAAAGATCCCCAGGTGGTCGAAATTACTCCGTAGCCCTCCACTACGGCTCCTCTTTCTCTCATTCCACTTTCACTCCTATCTCCCTCCCTTCCCTTACGGCGCGGTTGCGGTGTCCACAGAAAAACAAGTGAGACAGTTACCGCGCCTTTCACTTCCTATAAATAAATCAGTCAAAAAAAATCAGTCAGTCCGCGGAGAGCCCCGCCAGGGTGGTACAGTGGTAAGACGCCCGACTACTGTCCCGAATACCCTGTTTCGAAGCCGACCTCGGCGGCTGCGATTCGATGGAGGCGAAACAAAGAGGCGTCCGTGTTATGTGCGATGTCAGCGTTGTTGTTGTTGTTATGGCTGTAGGAAGAAAGAAAAGAAAATTCACGGGCCTGCTACTGGCTTTGTAGCTGAGCCACCTCCGCTGCTTCGTGCAGACAGAAGAGAAAATAGAGAAGAAAGAAAAGGAAGAGGGAGAGAAAGACGCGCGCCGCAACAACAGCCGTCGTCCACCACCAACACGGTGGCGGGTGCAATGACGGCCTAAAACAGAAAAAAATTTTGTGGGGCTGGGGTGGTGCGGTGGTAAGACGCCCGACTACTGTGCCGGAGTTCCCGGGTTCGAACCCGACCGCGGCGGCTGCGTTTCTATGGAGGCGAAACGAAGTGGCGTCCGTGTGCTGTGCGATGTCAGCGCACGTTAAAGATCCCCAGGTGGTCGAAATTACTCCGTAGCCCTCCACTACGGCTCCTCTTTCTCTCATTCCGCTTTCATTCCCACCTTCCTCCCTTCCCTTATGGCGCGGTTCGGGTGTCCACAGTGCAAGTGTGACGGTTACTGCGCCTTTCCCTTCCTGTGAACCAATTTAACTTAGGCTAGCCCCCGCCGCAAGCGGCGGTGACCTACCTGTCCCAGCCCCATCAGGGGACTACTGGTGCCCTCTCGATATCAGCGCACGTTAAAGATCCCCAGGTGGTCGAAAGTACTCCGAAGCCCTCCACTACGGCTCCTCTTTCTCTCTTTCCACTTTAACTCCTACCTTCCTCTCTTCCCTTACGGCGTGGTTCAGGTGTCCACAGCAAACAAGTGAGACAGATACTGCGCATTTCCCTTCATGTGAACCAATATGCCGCGGAGAATTGTGACATATACTTAGCCTTTTAAATTCTGTAAATCAATTTGAAGTGCCCTCAAACGTCTGCTATATTAACGCCTCCTAGACATCTGAGTCTGCTTCGGTTTGCTGTGGTTGCGGTGTTCGAGGAAGCGCCAAATGAAAAGCGCCGCACGGACGCCTGGATCAGACGCCCAGTGGGTTAAGCGTCGTCTATGCATGAATCGCCTGGCGACGTAAAACCATTCGTTGATAGTGTTAGCTAGTCCCTCTGTAACGGGTGACCCGTGATGATACAAGGCGCGCCCCCTGTCGAACAAAACCAGCATTCCATTGAACGCATCAAAGTTTAGCGGCGTTCTGTAACTCATTTACAGGAAATTAAAGTTGCAGTGTATGTTACTTCGCGGAATCCCGCTATTCTCACGGTAGACAAGGGGAATTATGATAAACGTCTGGCTGTCCAGGGCGTGGCGCACTTGGTAAAGCGCTCGGCTGGGGATTCAAGGGAGGGAGGTTCGATTCCCGGTGGAGAAAAGGTATATAATTGTTTTCAACTATCCCGCTCGAAAGCGTGACACCTTCTGTCTAAAGCTTATGCGGACAACGGTGAGGCTTTAAAGGATTTCGCCTTAATGTATAACGTGGATACTCCGACTATTGTGCCGGAGTACCCGGGTTCGATCACGACCGCCGGTGGGTGCATTTCGAAGGAGGCGAAATGGAGTGGCTTCCGTATACTGTGCGATGGTAGTGCACGTCCGTAGACTGTGCGATGCCAGTGCACGTTAAAGAGGGGAAGGGTGGCTACTCCTGACCCTGATGCGACTGGAAGAGGTGGGTCGCACCTGTTCACCGAATTTTATCTGTTGTAGGCCGTCATTGCACCCGCCACCGCTTCGGTGGTGGACGATGGCTGTTGCGGCGCGAATCTTTCTCTTCCTTTTCTTTTTTTCTGTCTTCTCTATTTTTTCTTCTGTCCACACGAGGCAGCGGAGGTGGTTCAGCTACAGAGCCAGTAGCAGGCCCGTGCATTTTCCTTTCCCTCTTCCCACAGCCACAACAACAACCACTAGAGCCCCAGGTGGTCAAAATTCCCTGAGTCCGCTCAACTATGGCGTCTACACTAGTACAGTCGGTCTCAAGTGATCGGGACAGATACTGCACCTTCACTTTCGTATAAACGAATCTAGAATTGAAGGGAAAGCGTTACATAGTATAATTGGTTTTTGCGTGGCACAAATTTGACCTTAAAAGGACTAACTCATTATGTGAGGGTGTTCACAATTCCATGGTGGCCACATAAAGTATACTGCGCCTTCCTTTCACTAACATCTAACAGCAAGACAGCCATGTTTTGCGCGATTTTAGCGGATGAAAAAACAGTCACAAGCCGCATGTGGAAATGGGTTCTCTGAATACAAACGTGGAGGGGGTATGCAAACACAAGAATATTGAGTCGACAGAGTTTGCAAGCCCGTTCGGTTCCATTAGCCACGTTTTTCAGCTTGACATTAAGGTACTACATGCGAGGAGTTGTCAGCCCGTTCGGCAGTTTCAGTGTCGTTTCTCACCTTATTTTCGGACCATATATCTATGTACTAATGACTTGCAAAGGTCGGCTTGGCATAAAGTAAAGCCGCATTCATAGGAGACCGAGAGGCGCGGACGTGCGCCGTGCGGACGCGCGCAACATGGGCTCCGGCCTCGCGACCCTTTGTGAAGCTCTGTGACTCCGATGTGCCAGGACAACAACGCCCGTGTTACGCGATAAGGAAGGCGACGCAAGGACGGATACGTTACCTAAAGGGGTGAGTTGGCCAGCCGGCCCTGTGACCTGATTATTGTGCGTCCACGCCGCCATTCCTGCCTCGCGTCGCTGAGAGGACACTTGCGCGTCCGGCGCTCGCCGGCGCGTTCTCGCAATGCCAGGAGCCAAGCGGCTGGAGTCTTTTACGTTTTTCGGCTGTGTGCCGCAAGGCACTACAACGCTAGAACTGACAAAGATCCTAGTGAAACGTTTTTCGAAAACGGAACTTGGTGGCTGTCAAGATTTCACAGGCGGGAAGTTCGAGATTTTCCTGAGACTAGGGCTGCTGTTGGGAGATTCCTGAAGGATCCCGTCGTAGATGTTAAGGGAACTGCGGTGACGTTTGAGTATCGGGGCACGCGCGCGAAGCTGGTGCGAGTCTATGGCTACTCATCGGAGCACCATGACGTCGAGTTGGCAAGTGCACTGCAGCCCTATGGAAAAATTGTCAGCGTTGCTCGCGAGACTGTCCCCGGTTTCCCGTTCGCCACCACGGGGATCCGACGGATCAAGATAGAGATGAAGTCTTAGATTCCGAACTTCCTGGATGTGATTGATACGACCATCCAGTCCTAGTATGAAGGAGTCAAGAGGGTATGTCGCAAGTGCGGATACGAAGGCCACATGGGCGCGAGTTTCAAAACGCCACAGTGCGAGCGTTGCGGCGCGTATGGGCATGAAGTGTGTGATGCCGTGTGCCCTAAGTGTGGTGAGCACCACGCTGTAAAGGCATGTAAGAAGAGGACATTTGCGTCTGTGTTAGGGAATGAAGACGTGAATGAACAGCCAGCCGATTATTGGGAGCAGCCCGCACCAGCACCCGTGCTGGGAACTCCTGAGAACCCGAAAGATACTGAGACACAGAGTGATGCATCTACAAACGCCATCACCGAGGAAGACGGCAAGGAGGGGACGGCTGCGGCCGCACCATCTGAAGAATTGGAGGAAAAACAAGCAGAAGTTGTCTATGAAGACCACGAGGTGCCCCCAGCGTCCGCTGCCGGAAAGCGGTTACGGACAATGCCGCACTCTCTACAGCGCGCAAACAGACCCCTGAAAAGAAAACTGAAACTGGACACTGCCAGGTGCCCTCAATGTTTGTCATGGTAGAGGAACAAGAGTGTGCAGCCGGCGTCTCTGCCGCAACAAAAGACCGTTTGGTTGAAACTGAAGATGAAGAGAGGGACATGGATACGACCACAGTGCGCCCCAAACGCAAGCGCAGTCCCAGAAAGAAGAAAACCAAAAAATCAGCGCCATCAACATCATCGGAATCTTCCGCCGGCGCGCCGTTGACGAAGCGTGCGTTTCTGAAAAACCCTCCACCAATAAGTGAGAGCAGCTCTGACACTGAAACAGAAATGCCGAGCCAACCTCCCTGTCATATTTGCAACACAACGAATTGTGATTGCTACTCGGACATCTCGGACATCTACGACGGCGATTCCACAGCGGAGTCACCTTCCGCTTCTCCCACTGATCATGACACCGCTCCCACCTGATGAGGTGGTCGCGCATTCCCCCCTTCCTTCCTTTAGCTACATCCTGGCCTTTTCCTTCGTTCTCGCAACACTAAACATTCGCAACTTTACTAAAGCTACGAAACAAGCTGAAACAATAGACATAGCCCGCGCCAAAAATACCGACATCCTCGTTCTTCAAGAAACCTATATTAACCGGCAAGAACAAATTGGAAATTTTGAACTCCGCTTCAGCACAAAATCCTATTGGAGTTTCGGAAAGAAGGGTTCAGGGGGAGTTGCGCTCATTTTCCTAAGGGACGCCGGCCTGTCAGTCCTACGCCATGATCGGGGCTAAACAGGACGCTTTGTCTCGATTGACCTTAGCAATGGCATGCGCATCATTAATGTATATGCCCCATGCCGTTTTGGACAGCGAGAATTTTTTGAGGGGCTAGAAGAGAGATTTATTGGCCCAGCCAAAATAGTGTTATTGGCGATTTTAACTGTGTCCTCTTCAAGGAAGACCGCCGCTCTCTTCGGGGTACACCGCAGCGGCTTAGACGAGACCACAATGGCGCACAGGCCTTGCGTGATCTGGTGGAGGAGTTAGACTTAACCGATGCTTGGCGTGCACTCCAACCTGGTCGCGCCGGCATGACCTGGTCTGGCCGTGGTCTCGAAAGCCGTATTGACCGCGTCTATGTCTCTGCTAGCGTAGCCGGTTCCCTGCACTCTGTGTGGGTATTCCCCAATGCCCTAAGTGATCACAGGCTGCTTATCACGCGCTTGTGTGCGGCTGATATTACTCCTCGAGAAAAGGGTTGCTGGAAATTAAACGCGCGACGTCTGGATGACGAGCGTGTCCAGCAGGAAGTCCTGAAAGTTATAAAGCGTTACGTCTCCCCTAACATGGATGCAGAAAGCTGGGATAATATGAAAACCTCCATGAAAATTTGCCTTTGAAAGGGGGGGGGGGGGAAAGATACGCCGTCGCCTTGCCAGAAAGAACGAAACCCTCTCTGCAGTCAAAGATCCACTCACCGGCCATATTCTTACGAACCCTGAGCAGGTATTGAGTTTACCTCGCGAATTCTACATCGAACTTTATGCTGCTGAGCCCTGCACCCCCACATCGTTCCAGCTGGAGGCAGCAACTGACGCACCTAACCTGGACGACACATGGCTGTCGTCTGAAGAGCTACACACAGCCCTAAAACAGATGAAGCCAAACAGAAGCCCGGGTATGGACGGACTCCCGCCAGCCTTTTACATAAAGTTTTGGCCGTCGCTAAAGACCGCTTTCAGCAACTTAGCAAACGACGCCCTAAAGCGAGGGGAACTAACTCCAAGTATGAACGAAGGCCTCATCACACTCCTGTGCAAGGACACCTCCAGAAGCAGCGACCTTAAAGCTTGGAGGCCAATAACCCTTCTAAATACGGACTACAAGGCAATTGCCAAATGTCTCTCCTTACGCCTGACACCTGCTCTATCCTCAGTAATAGGCCCGCACAAGGCTTGCTGTGTCCCAGGCCGCTCGGTAGAACTGCATGGCATGGCTCTGAGAGACCTTTTGACATGGATGGAATCGCGCAGCCTCAATGGCTTTCTTGGCACGAGTACCTGTTTAGGACACTTGAGCTCGCGCGCATCCCCGTACAATACATAAATATGTGCAAGGCGCTTTATGCCGCACCACAAGCAGCAGTCATTGTACAGGGGCGCATCTCAGTGCCCTTCCCCGTGGAAAGGGGTGTCCGACAAGGTTGTCCCCTCTCCTCGTTGCTCTATGTCATGGCGATTGAACCCCTCCTGCAAAAGATTGTTAGAGATGGCGACATCCGCAAAACACCATTGCCTGCGGGCCCTCCCTGCACTCCATTGTTCACCTACGCGGATGACGTTTCTGTAGTGGTGCCAGACACAACATCAATGGAGAGACTACTTGAATTAACTACGGAGTACTGCCAAGCGAGTGGGGCTCGCCTCAATCACAAGAAGGCCACTGTTATGGCCTTGAACACGACCACCTCCCCTACCACTATCCAATCGATCTCTGTTACTCGCGAGACACGAATCCTCGGATATTTCTTCGATTCGGCTGGACCAGCGCCTAGAAATTGGAATAGGGCTGAAGAGCAACTAAGAATCAAAACCCACAATCTTGGTGCTCTAAAATCTCCCCTAACTGCGCAGGCCACCATCATCAAGGCAATGCTGATTTCTACCCTCAGCTTTGTGGCCAGCATTCTTGACATCCCTCCAGACAAGAAAAAACAGCTCCAGAAACATATATACCGCTTTTTGTGGCAGAGAGCCCCCTATAAGGTAAAGCGAGCCATTGTCTGCCTGCCCAAATTCAAAGGTGGCCTGGGGGCTGCACGATCTGGATATTCTCGCAAGGGCTCTGCACATCAAATGGACATTCAGAGCCGTCGAATGCGACACGCCGCTAACAAAAACGATGCCTTCATAATCTGTCGACACGGCTGCGAACATTCACTGAGAAGGCCCTACAATACCCCGCATGCAGGGTCACCCCTATCATTTTACCGAACCGCAGCCACAGATATAGAGTACTTGAAAGAAAACTCGTCTGACGTTGACCCACGAACCATGCACCTGAAAGATATTATCAATATGATAACCCCTCCGCTCCCTGTCCACCTATCAAGCTACATGCTATGTGCAGAAAAACCCAGTTGGCAGTACATAACCGCCCACGCTGAGCCTCCCTGATGTGAAGGTTCGCTAGAGGCATTTTACCAATCAGAAGGCGTGCCTTCGTCCCTGCGACGTCAGGAATGATTGACCTGTGTCCCTTCTGCTTGGCCCGAGAGACAGCGGAGCACATCTTTCTTGACTGCCTAATTCCCGCTGCACTCCTAGAGCGTCTGAGAGATATGTTCGGCCTCCCCGGGGTCTCATACCCCACCGTGCGCTACTTCAACCCGCTTCCAAAGGAAGGGCGCCAGCAGTTTGTCTTGACACTGGCAGAGGTCAACTATCAGGTGCGGTTGGCCCGCTGCAAAGCGGCCTACTCGAATAAGACTCCGAGCCTCCATGAAGTGAAGGCCAAAATCAGAAAAGAACTATGGTTCCACCTAGAGAGGGTGAGACGCCACTTAGGGAGAAAAGTTTTTTGAGGAATGGGGACACCCCCATTGTGATCTTCAAATAAAACGGAAAACTAGAATAGAGATATTAGAAGACTTGCTCGCGTCAGGCTTCGACCCACCGGGGTGGTGCGGACGTGGTGCATATGCACTGAGACCCCGCCCAGGTGGGAACAGGCCGGACTGCATGAGCCCCTTGGCTGGGAAAAGCCCGCTTCCCGAAACAAAAAAAACCCCAAACCTTATGGTGCGGGGGTCCTTGCCATGGGTAGCCGTAGGAAGATGATGGTCGCAGGTTGAGGTCTGTACCCTCACAAGAGGATCGCACCTGGTGCATCCTTCCTTCCATCTGACAAGGCAAGATCGGCTTGACAGAAAATAAAGCCGCTCAAGGCGGGCTTATTGTTGTTCGATGGCAGAACTCATACACCGCCAGATTGGAGCAACTATTTGAGACCATGCATATGGAAGAGGCTCTGCTAACCCTGCTGTGCTCCTTCAAGGGCTTAAAGTTTCGAACAAATAAAAGGGCCACATAATGGGCTTCTGCCGCACAAGGCGGACTTATTATTGTCCGATGGCGGAACTGATCACTGCCACATCGGAGCAACTATTTGAGACCTATTGACCCCTTTCCCAAACATTTCACCGCAAAAAGCCGAGCACCAGGCTGGGGGAAATCCTGTACCCATTGAAAATCCGGTGGGTACCCGGCTGCTTGATGTATCTGCGTGATACAGCGAGCCTATTGCGCTGCCTTCATCTTTTTGATAGATACAGCAAGGTTTCTGGGGCTGCTCTCAATTTTGAAAAAAGTAAATATCTTTTAATTGGCAGGCCAGAAGCGCTCCTTGATGGTTCCCTATTCCCTACCAGTTATGCACAGCGACATCATCCGCACACTTGGCATTGATTATGAGGCACGTGGAATAACAGTTTCGGTGTGGACTTCCGTCTTAAACGAGGTGCGCAGCAAGGTGTCTATAGCCAGTGCCTTTGAACTACCCGTGTTGGAGAAACGCTACCATTTCCACACTGGTTTCTTCGGGCGAATATGGTACCTCGCACATGTAACGCATCCATCTCAGAATTTTTCGTTCCCTTCAGTTTCTTGCAAGTTCATTGTTTTGGGCCGGTCGCACGGAACTAGTATGCCGTGCGGCACTCGTCCAGCCACGTTCGAAGGGTGGATTCGCCTTCCCTTCTTTGTCAATCTGCCGTCGGCTGCTGGCTCTACACTTCCTTCTTCGTTTGCTGCAGGGTGATGAGTGCTCAGCACGTGTGCGTGCCTTCTATTTTTTATGCACAAATGTGAGGGAGCTTGTCCCTGACATACCCCTCAATAGGGGGCCTCAGGCTTTAAGGATGCCTGTTTTTTATTCGTGTATGGTGACATTTCGTCGCCACGTCCGCCACATGAGCCCTGACTTAGACGTCTCGGCGAACAGAGTAGTGGAGTCAATGGGAACGTTACTACTTCCGCTGGTGCCTGCGGAACGTAGGCGAAGGGTGGATTCCACTTTTTGGGCACCACTCACAACGTCGTTTCTGCCAGGGCATTTACGTGACTTTATGTGGCTTTTGAAGGGGGGGGGGGGGGGTTGCACACACGATATCGGCTGCAGCGATGAAGCATTGTGCAGACAGCGCAGAGCCCCAACTGCCCACTTCAGGAATCCAATCGTCACATGTCCAAAAATGCGTCGTTGCTCGTGTTCTTTGGAGGGCAGTTCATGCCGGTTTCAGAAGTCTAGGTATTAACCGATTTCAGATAAATGGTAGATATCCTCGCAGTCGCTTTGTACGATTGCTGATTGTAGCTGGCGCTTCCGCGTTATGGCACAATCGTTGTGAGGCTGTCGCATCGAGCCGGCGCCGACGTGCGCTGTTCCCTGTCCTGGCGCGTCAATAAAAACAAATTGTAAGCTTTCTGGCTGAGCAAATTTTCTACCTCGGTGAATGAGAGTTCCTTCGCCAATGGCCTTGCCCTTTTGTTTCCGTGTCGGATGGACGTGTACGGGTGGTTTTTAACCCACCTTGCTACTTGCACTATATAGTAAATATTTATGTGAACTCACTCCTGTATACACCGCAACACACATGTGCATCCACACATGTCGAATGGACGTGTACTTAGGGGTTTTTAACACACCTTGGTACCTGCAGTATAATTCAAATATACATGTCCGCTCACAGCTGTCCACATTGCAACCCACATGTTCAATACATAGTGTGCATACGATTGTTGTATATGTTTATATTTATTTTATTTGGCAAATTTTTCTACACTCTCTGTACCTTCATGTACATTGTCATTCAAAATTGTATATATCATCCTCAAGAACTGCCAATTTTTATTCTGTATGTAAATACAGATCTGTGATGTATTTATTCGTTAGGATGTATTTTATGTGCACTTTCCTTTGTTGTTAATCATGTGCAATTCCTGTTTTGGTCATTGGTCGCCGCTCATGTGAATGTCTAATGTCTAATAAAACTTTTTTTCTAAACACATTAGGGTGCAACATGCGAGGAGTTGTAGGAAGATTAGGGCTGTGCAGTTCTTGGCCCTACGGGGCTGGGACGGTAGGTCAACGCCGCTTGCGGCGGGGGCTAGCCAGCCACCAAATTTTTATCTGTTGTAGGCCGTCGTTGGACCTGCCACAGCTTAGGTGGTGGACGACGGCTGTTGTTGCGGCGCGCGCCTTTCTCTCTCTTTTCTTTTCTTTTTCTTCTATATTTTCTCTTCGATCCGCACAACGCAGCGGAGGTGGCTCAGCTACAGAGCCAGTAGCAGGCCCGTGCATTTTCTTTTTCTTCTTCCTACAGCCACAACAACAACAGGAGTTGTAATTGTTTAGTACTAGGAGTAAAGGTTAGGTTCATTTGTATAGTGTGTATATGAGCATGTATCCTCAGTTCTTGGAGTTGCAAAAAACTTCAGTTGTTATTTTTCGAGCACTGCTCGTCGCGTGTTTCCATCAGGCCGCCATTCAGGACCGCAAGCAGAGAGGTCCCTGGCCTTTTACAGAGCCGCTGCGGGCCTGGAAGTATTGCTTGCTGCAGAGTTTCCGGATGCTCCACTTTGCAGGACCCCCGCCTCTCGAACCAGCGAGCTGGTCGCCTGCGCGCACCTCATCCCAGATGACCAGCAGCGCACGAGGGCGAAGATGTGGAGGGCACTGTAGCTATACAGAGTACCCCCAAGCGTTAAAGACGTCGGGGTGGCGAAGGCGCTGGGTTGTCCTCCCAACAAGAGAGCGACTGTAGTCATGGGGACTCGTGCCCAATACCCAGTAAGCCAACTATGGGTCTACACAGACTGTGCCCCATGTGTTCTTTGAATGTGTGGTAGCGCGAACAATGTGGCGCTTGGCGTGTTTGCGCCTGACCTGGAGTTTGGGAACCGCGGAGCCTCTTTGAACGATTGTTTTTCTTGTGTGCAACATTTGTTTTGTGGAAACGCAGCTTGTGATAGCAATGTACCCGGCGCTGCAGAACCTGTGCCTCCTGCTTTGGCCGTACTTGTCCAGCCGCCAGTTAGAAGCAAATGGAGAGGTGCGGTTTCTACGGCGCCGGCACAAAAGGTATTTCATTGTAAGAGGGAGCAGGCTGCGGATGCTAATCGTTCGATATTAGGCACCCTCCCCTGCCGCCTCCCCTTATTCACCCTTGGGCCATTATGAGGCATGTAACATGTGTTCTGTCCAATACATAACCCACTAAGACAGTGAGATGGCTCTTGAGAATTTCGTTTCCTGTGGCAAAATGTATGTTGCATTTCTTTGTTGTATCCTGGTTCGATGCAAGTAGCATAGGTGCGCAGGCGAAACTTGCTGAGCAGGTTAAGAATTAAAATACAGTGTATTTTGCATCATATGTATGTTTTATGTGAATGGAAGTCAATAAACGTATCTTTGTGTGCTTTCGTCAATTCTTCCGCACATGGTCCAGGTGCTCCTCGATTCGGCATGCGACGTGCAGATCACACACACACTCAATAAGACGTAGAAGGACGAATTTGCAGTAACAAAGCGAATGCTAACTTTATACGACACTAACAAAAGATGCAGAAAACTTATTTACACGAGGCAGAGAGGCGACACACTTTACAAAGACTGAGCGAAACACTAACTGCAAAAAGCGCATAGCTCTTTTTACGACTTCTCAGTCGGGGCCTGCCTGCTATCGCTAGCTTTTCCGAGCGAGAATCAGAACCAGAACCAGAAACGCGGAGGAGGACCGGAACCAGCTTAGCGCTGCCAAAGCTATGCCTAACCCCCTCGGCTTTCTAGAAAGAACTGGGAGCTGGTAGAAAGCCATTGTTCTCATCATTCTTTATTCGCACTGCAAAAGACTGGAATGGCCTTCCCCACGATGTTGACGCCATCACCTGCCCATCAAGTTTTGTAAACAGTTTAAATATGCACTTCATAAATACCATGTAGGCAATCATATTCAATCAATGTTTGTACTCCCACCCCTTATGTAATACCCCCAATGTGGGGTCTTTAAGGTAATAAAGTGAAGTGAAGTGAAGTCCGCGCGCGCGGTCTTCTTAGTGAGGAGGAGGGCCAGGTCCGTGCGGGGGGATGCACGAGTGAGTAAGCCCATGTCGGCGAGGACGAGGAGGCGCAGCGCGGTGGCCAAGATTAGGGTGCCTCGATGCATCTAGGCACCCTAGCCGAGACAGCGCAATCGGTCGCGTAGCCATATGGAAGCTGGTCGAACTTTCCATTGCCGCTTTGTACGGCGCGCTCCACAGACACATCTGTGTCCTAGGCGCTCGGCGCAGTGCGCGGCTAAGCAGTGAGCACCGCGCCCCGGCACGCAAAAAAAGCGGTACACAACTCCAAGCGCATGGCCGAGTAAGCGCCCGGTCGCGCGCTGCCAAATCGGCAGAACATGTCGCGGAGGCACTTCCACCGCTTCTGGAGCATTTTGACTGGCCCTTTGACTAGTCCCCTGTTTTGGGGCGTAATAAAAGAATTCACCACCACCACCTGCGTCGGTCTCTTTTATGTGTCGTTATCTTCCTGAGCTCGAGTCATCTTATTGGTGAAAACACCAGAGCCCGGTGCCACCCACCCACTCTTCCCGTTCCGCCGTTTCCACCAATAAGGTCTCTTGATCTCAGGGAGCTAAGATTTCCGAAAATGAAGCAAACTCGGAATACGGAGCCTGATCGGAGGATGACAGGGTCCGATTAGTTTGCTTGTAAATAAATAGCTGTAGGAATGCTACTGCTGAGGCAGCTTCCCACAAACTTGTTTGTGCCTAGGTAACCTGGACAATATATTAAGCCAAAATTACCGTCTAGCAGCGACTTCGACTTTTCTTTGGCGCCACTGTTCTGTTATTAGCAGAAATTAACATTTCTTTAGACGCCATTAGATAGTGTTGATAGAAATCACTGTAACAGGAATCTAGTGTGAGTTAAAACAAGAAAACGTTGAATTCTCTAAATGCTCCAGTGAAATACCGGCCGTTTCATTTATTGTTGCTGTGGAAGGTTTCGAAATAGCAAGTAAATGCGTTTATAAGCGATTATCTGTTGGATAATTATGCATCTCGCGGATTTCTGGACTAATTTATTATTGCATAGTGTAGAAATGAGAAATATGAGCGAAATGCAAAGAAGTGACTATAAGTAATTACACCTAATTCAAAGCAGTAACTGAAATGCAGAATCTTAGCAAATGAATAAGAAAATATGAATATTAGCAAACAGTATATTTCTTAGTTTCGCCTATAATGCAAGGTGTCGTAGAACTGTTCCAGCGAAGTTGACAGCAGATCCCCACGTTAGCTGAGATATGAGCCAAAAATCGGGGCAAAGTCTACCTAATTGCCCAAGCCTCAGCATATGTTGTTCGTCTTACACGTGCTTCTTCGTAATTAGCGTTAAAGCAACCTTTGCGCGCTAATTGCAAGAATTCAGGAGTGACGCCAGTGACCCGTAAACAAACAGATCAGTAGCGCGTCGATCCGTTCAGGAACATAGATTAACGGGCCTTGATCGACCTCTCGGCACCCCGGCAAACTCATACAACCATAAACTTCGCTAAATAAGGCAAAAAAAAACATTTTTGGCTTCCTATTTTGCGCAGGCCTAAATTGTCCGTAAAATCAGCTCAGGTATAGCAAAGCAGAAGCGCACCTGGTCTGGCTATCAATCTTTTGAACAGTGTCACTGCTTCGTGAACCGTGCGACAATTGATGATACGCGAAAAGTTTGAACTCGAGAGATGATCCATGTTCAAACTTTGAGTGTGGTGTATTTGTTGAGCCAAAGTTTGAGCGTGTTTCATATTTTATCTGAACATGTTTCCAAGCATCGCCCACATTGTTATTTTAGTTCAGTCAAAACAGGTCGACTCTTTGGTGCTTACACTATTTCCACCCAATGTTCTCGATTATTGTGAAGTTTTAGATTCTCATGATTCGTTAACAGAAACTGTACAGAGATTCGTAATTATCCTGACGATGTTGTATTTAAGAGCGTAATGTAAACGCGTTGATTTAAAATTTGATAAAAACAGCAACATTACTTCCAGCCTTTGCTTCTTTGTCTCAGTTAGTATGTGGTGCTATTTTATGCATGAAATTCTTTTTGCTCCTGTTGTCGGCAACCTTGAGCCTTGAGGTGACGTCGAAATAGAACCGAGATCCAACATCTGGAAACATACTCTTCTTGGTAAGAGAGCCTAATGCACTCCATCCGGGTGCCGTAATGTGTATATTCTGGCACCGTACGAGATTTAATGAGATGAGTTCGCTCCCTCAGGCTTCCGCAGCGTCCTCCCAAAAGATGGCACCACTTACTTGAGCGTCAAGCGCCAGCCCATGTCGGCAGTCGAGGTGTTAGCAGCTCGAGGAGCGTTCGTTCATTAGGAATCGCGTCTGTACTGATTTGAGTCGTCAGGTCATGAAGACATTACTTTGGCAGACGGTTATATACACGCTCAGGGAAAACTCGAACGTGCTGCTTCTCCTACGTTCTAGCAGGCCAGCGTCTCTTAGCGGCGGCGCACGCATCTGCTCCTTTCTGTATTTCAATGACACTATCGTCATAGTTCCTGAAGACTGATGAATAATACAGCCTGATCAAAGTAAGCGTAGCAGTGGTCCTACAGAAACGACTACTGCGCGCGATATATACCGCTGCCGAAGAATGATCTTCCCTGCTGACTGTGCCACCTTCGGGAGGATCCGTATAATTATAGCGTTACCGGCATGATTATGCCACGGTTATGCAGCTGTTCGTGAAGGTCAGAAAGGTTCCAGGAGTAGCAAAAGCACACCTAAGGCTGCACATTTGCAGGCGATTGTGTTGAGGCGAGAACATTACCGGCGAGAGGCGTTCAGCGCTCTGCCTAACAGAAAGTGTTGAAGGCGGGGGGGCGGCAGGTAGCAAAGTGCGCCAAAGTGCGTCATGTTAAGCGAATCATTCGTAGAGTGAACTTTAAGCCAGAAACATCTCTCTATCCGGAATGCATTTGATAAGAGAAACGACATTTTTGCGTGCATTTACCTCTCTTGCCGTATACTCGCTCTACTTTAAATAGATTATAAGATTTTCTTCAATATTGAAGGGTCAAATTCTAAAGTTAAAGCTCAGCTACTCTGGTTATCTGATGAGAAGAGAGGAGTCGCTGGAGAAAGATTTGATGTTGGGAAAGGTTGAGGGTCGCCGGAGAAGGGGTAGGCAGCGAACGCGATGGTTAGATGGCATCCTCGAGGCACTGCAGATGAAGTTATGTGATGTTAGGAAGATAGTGAGAGACCGGAAAGCGTGGCGTGACATGGTCCACAGGGTCACGAACAGTCGGACACGACTGAACGAATTAACTGAATTGAACTGATGCTTTTCTTAGTGGTATGATACTTTTCAAGGGTCAACGTCGCTGCCATTGTTCGTTGAATCCTTCCTTCAGAACACTGGTTGTCGGGAAAGTTGTCTTTCCTAGATCCCTCTTATAAAATACCTATGAACCTACCTCATTCCTACCCGACCGTGAAACAGCTAAGCCTAAAATAAATCTCAAAGCACATTGGCTCGCGCGGTCTTTTATTTATGGTTGCAAATATTTGGTCCTAGGTGGCGTCAGTAAAATTTTCAAACTGTGACTTCTTTATAGTATATATTTGGACAGCCCTAATAGTAACCGATAGCAGACTCTTTGTTCGAGTACCCCATGCCAGTAGCGTGGTCCAGAAAACTGAAGTCATTCTCGCGGACTGAGTAAAGTCCTCTTACCTGCGTATATATTCAATATTTGAGAGCAATTGGCCCTATTCTGTGCTTGTCTACGTAGGCGAGTTCAGAGATTCCTTGAAAAAGCCAAAAATGGCACCATCAGCCCCAGAATACGTGCAATAAACAATGGAGTAACGGAGTAGAGTATAATAGCAGGTTTTGTAAGAAGTTCTGATAATTTTATATAAAGCCAGAGTTTTTATGCTTTACACAAATAAATTGCGAAACTGCTGGTCAACATTTCATCATATAATGTTTAAAGCACACGTTGAGCGCCTAATTGTAGGCATTAATAAGAACTCAATATTTCCTTCAGCCTATCATAGGATATGCCCTAATCGAATAAAACAACCACCCCTGTACAGCGCTTAGATTCAATGACAAACTACACCTCTTCAACAGTGTTTCTGTGCTGCCATATGCGCTTCTACAGGTAACAACTTTCATTTACTTGTGAAACGATTGATTTGTCAGATTTTTGTATTTGATTGGTATGGGAAAAGGCATTTAATTCGAGAAAAGACCTGCTTTCTTTTAAAATGCTCCTAAAATAAGGACCGGCGATCAAGAGAAAGTACCCATCGCAGGAACAACATTGAAACCTGTCCGACATGTTCGAAACAGTACATTTCCTTTCGAGAAAACAATTAAATATGGAGTTTACCCTTGACGGGCAGTCGTTTATAATATCGATATCATAATTATTTACACAGACATTAGTACGACACGACGAGGGGAAAAAAAAAAACGCGAACCAGAAAGACACTGTTTGCCGTTATGTTTGCAATCGTTTTTTTTTTTGTGTGTGTGTGTGTGTGCTGCTCCCCACGTGCAACAAACATCATTTATCAACTTTGGGGCAAGACTACAGGGAAACGAATCTCTAGAACAATTCCTTTTTTCTCTCTCTGTTTATGTGTTTATGGCTCTTGTTAGCTATGTATGTCTAGAACAAAGCTTCAGAGAGCCTTCAAACCACGCCCTTCAGCCAATGGTCTCAGCCGATTTTTATAACGGAAAAACTTAGGCTGCAGTGAACCCATTTCGTCTCCACGCGCCATGCGTTTTTATGCTAGCAGGTTTAAATGGATAATTAAGGATGCCATGCGATTACGTCTGCGCCATTCACTGCGATTCGTCCTTTGGCGGCTAACGCCGCTGTTTTCTTGGTTTGTATCTAAATGTGTTCCAATAGCGGGCAATAAGAATTATGGGGGACCGGATACGCAGAATTATAATTGACCGAAAATGAATAACCGAGTTCTGTGAGGCTTCTTTCCATTTTGTTTCTGAAGGGAACGCAACGTTCAGTAAACTATTTCCGTGTGTAGGATCGGCGACTGAGAAACAATAATAAATCTTTATAAAAATAGGCTTCTTTAGCACGCAGCTTTGTAACCACCTCGCTCGAAGTGCCCTTCCGGATTCAGAGTTCGCGAGCTATGCTAGGAGGCATGTTTGGTTTCGTTTGGTTAGCAGGGCCTAACGTCCCCAAGCAACTCAGGCTATGATTGACACCGTAATAAATAGCTCCGGAAATTTTGACCGCCTCGTTTTCTGTTGGTTGACAATGAAAATAGCTGATAGTAATCAAGCTACATGAAGTTATGTTTTACAGTCATTACGGAACTAATTGTCCGCGCAGGGTGAAGGGGCTTGTTCCCATACAGTGAGTATTTATGCGTCTAAAGGTAATAAAGCTCCCTTGTTTTGAGTCATTCCCGTCTCCATTTCACTAAAATAATAACGCGCTTGCGGTGTTCCCTTTCTCAATATTCGGTGTTGTGAAAAGATGACACTCATCATTGTCAATTTCGCCAATGTTTTAGTCATCGATGCGACGCTTTAAAATAGTAGTTCGACAGAGCTTTCTTTTTCTTTCCTTATTAATCCCAGAATTTCTGTGTTGATTTTCTTGCAATAATATTCGAAATCGCCAGGCTATCATAATCCTAGATCATGTAATTGCGATCTTGCGATGAGCATACTACTCAAAGTGCATCATTTTCAGAATATGCCTCCTAGCCGCTTTTAACCTGGATTTAAAATGATATATCTTGAACTTCCATAAAGAGAAAATGGTTTCTGCACGCAAATATCAAAACTTTGCTCCCATAAACCGTCCCAAATCTTCGCGCAGAAATGTAGGACAAGTCCTGTCTTTTACAGGCTGTACAAAATGTGACACTGCCGTCAAAATAGGTGGCCTACTTGGTGCTGCTAGCGAAATTAGAATATTTCGCTTAGTCACTTCTCTACGATAAGCAGTTTTCTGCAATATGTCTTCGCGCTTCGTCAGATCTCTTTGAAGCGACCAGCATTTCTCTATAGGCAGTAATGAGTACCAAACTTACAGTTTGGGCAAAATGACTAATTTGCAACCTCATTCTTTAGGTTATACTGGTAATGGTACCAGTACTGGTACTGGAATTTGTAATATACTGGTAGCCAAATATGAATTACACATTCAAACGCAAAGTACGTATTTATTTGCTTGCTACTTGGCAGCGACGTGAAAGGTTTATACTATTTATTGGCCACCAGGCACGCTTCAACACAACACAAATTGTATAGAGAATTTTATGTTCCAGAGGTTTACAAAAAGTCTTTTTATTAAGCAAGAATCACCTCTCCGATTCGGCACATACACGTAGATGCGGATCTCTAAAGAACGGCTGACCTTCCACTTGTTGTCAGGCAGCTGTGCTCTCAGCTTGTGCCGTGCCAGTGCTATTGACTCCACTCGTATCTTGCAGTCTCGAGAAGGTAAGCTCCTGGATTTCAGACATAGACAGGGTAAGATCATGGTCTCGCTCGAATGTCTGCTGCACTTCGACGCCCATTAAGGAGTCCATTCCCAATTCCTGTAAATTCATGTTAAGGTTCACAGTCGACGGTTCCTTCACTCCTGCGAAGAAACAGTGCCGTGAAATATAATGCAATTTTACAGTCACATTTATGCAATTGTTCTGAATTATAACTTCAATATTAAGTGAGTAGTAAATAAATAAATGCTGTTATAAGTAAATACGAGAAATATTGTACGGGCAGTAAATTCTGTACCATTCATTCAAAATCTTCTCTGATTTTATTACCTCAAAGCCAAGAAGGCATTACAAGAAACAAAAGAAGGCTCAGTGCTTCTGTTGCTGCATTCCTTCAATAATGAGGACGGTTATGAGGGTTTCCTCCATTATTGGAAATGTGGTTCAGCGCAGGAAGACAGCATATGACGAAATGGAGGCCTGAAAATTTAAGTCTTTATGGTCAGACAATTTGCTTAATTACAGCAGCCACCCATTTAAGGTAAAAAAAGGCACGAAATCACACAAGAATAGAGGAACGCAACTGATATCCTATTATCGCGTGATGCTGATCAGATATCAGTTGCTTTGGCATTACCGTGTGCGATATATTGCATTATTGACTTTGCTAATATGAGCAGCTTCCACGCACAATCAAGTGGTCTTTGAACAAAAACGCAAATTGATAGAGCTTTGCTTTGTCAATTTGATTATTTCGTGTGCTGTGTTTCTATGCGACAAACGAAGTCCTCCTTTCATTTCTCACGTTTTTACGTTTCGATGATTCACAACAGTAAAGGTCTAAAGGCGTCATGTTCATTAGTTGGTAGTGACACAGAAATAATAATGATTAACAAAAACAAATAATTATAAAATAGTCATGCTTCAGTGCATTTGAATGTCTGCCCTATGGCTCTCGACTCATAAATTTGCTGAGATCATGTATCTATAAGAACTATTGCATTACCACGTGATATGCTTGTTACGTCTCTGGAACTGTACAAATGCTTTAAGAAATTACAGGAGCACTTCTGTCTCGTAAGATACAGGTTATCTCGAACAAAACGCTTAAAAACACGGAAAACTAACTTATGCCCATCTCACCAATCAGTAATGGCCGCTTACCGAATATATGTGCGATGGTCTCCAGTATAGTTCGGTTCTTTGCTCTTTCTTCGCACGTGGAGGAGCGGTGAGCCTTCACGACGCTCTATACCACGGGATTATCCTGGCAGTGGAACTGGTTAAGCACATTCATGCACGAACTGATTCTCTGCGACGTGCAGCCAGCAAGTTCCACATCGCCACCTGCTGTCTGGTGCAGCACACCTGCGTCCCCGATGGGGCCCCACTGGATCGCCAGCCCTTCAAAGACAATGCGAGCAGATATCCAGCGGTTTCATCTAAACGTCTGTGTTGCAGAAGCAATTTTCTCCTTATAATTAATACGTAAAACACAAGGTACCTTTCTTTTTACGGCAGCAGTTTGTAAACTCCCTTCATTGAGATATAAGCGGCATGCACAAAATGTTACCAAAGGCACGTAAAGTGCCAGAAAAAAAGAGGTGGACAGTTCAGAAGAAAGAGGAAAAACATGTAGTGCTGTTTACGAGCACCAATCTCTGCCACTGAACCTGATTTGCTCCAATTTCTAATATCTCATTTCTGCGGTATAGAATCTAAGAAACTGTAATCACCACCTGATCATGGCCAATCCCCCTTGTGGTTATGTGCCCATTTTATGAGGGCAACAACAACAATGATTGGACTATCACACTACAATAAAGGTGAACGCAAAGATGGGCATATAGGGTGTGGAAAGAGAGATACTCAAGTCAGTGCGAATAGGTTAGAGATATGGCACCAAGGACAAACACCAAACACTACTCCAACGCGATAAGCTTCGGCTTTGAGGCAACGCTTCAATTCTTCTGGTAGCGTGTTGTCGACGCCCACGGCATTGAAATTGAGCCGCGTAAGATCAATTTCATAGTCAGCGTCGAGAATATCTCGCTGTGGAAGCTGGGTCGGAAGGGGGGCTGAGAAAATTCACTGCTTTGGTAAAGACAGAACCACTCCACGAGCGGTACAGCTGATATTTCGCTCCAGGAATCAGAATGTTTCTGGTGTTAAGGTATCACAGTGGGATTTCTCGAAACAAATGCGAATCGCGTGAAATTCTTCATTCCCATCGCCCATGTAGGAGAAAATCCTAACTGTCTGAATCTTTTCTCGCTGACTTCCTGATAGCCTATATGGGCGCCAAGCACACGTAGCCTCATTACAGTGCCGATGTACCCGGAGATAAAGGCACAACGCAATAAGGGGAAAACGACACCGTATTTTTTTATTTGATAGGCGCAATCAGATTTCTGCTACAACAATTATGGAATGGTAAGTAGTGATACAATGCGAAGGAATGTGTAGACGAAGCGGAGACAAGGAGAAATTAGAGGATACAAGTTATACAATAGAAAGATTCTGTCACGAAACATTTAACACACAATTAATAGCTGATATCATAGCCAATTCTGCAAGTTCCACAAATTTCTCGAGTGCCGGCTGCATGACGACTGAGCTATCGAGTTAATTCCATTCGTGCACTGCTTCCGGAAAAACAATAAAAGTAAAGAGTGTTGTTAGCACAATAAATTTACTGAAGCGTGAGACGGTGCTCGTGACGGGTGATTCTGGAATTACATGTGTTGGCAAAACCTTCGGTTTATTCTTATACGAATGGTGTAGCAGTAAGTACAGGAATTTTAAGTTATGTAGTCTAGATAGGATACGGGAAGGAAAAAGCGCTGCGGGAGATGCAAAAGTTCAGTGGGTTAATCTGTGCGTCTGTATCGATTATATATACATCACGCAGCTCTTCGCCGCACACGTTCGAGTGTCGACATATCTATAGCTGTTTAAGGAGTCATAAAATATTAAAATATTCCAACATTGGACGTATAAGCGAAACGTGCGCTAGAAGTTTTATTTTAGGGGGCGAAGTATTCATGGAACGTTTTACGAAAGAACTGCTCATACACAGCTTTTTGTGCTACGCGTACTGTACGAGCGTTGTCCAGTTCAGATCCGATGTGATGAGGATGCCCACATATCGATATTGTGACAGCATGCACTGCACGTTTACCAGAGCCACAAAGAGCATAAATTGATTTTTTTTTTCTGACTGACATAGAACAATCTTTTCTCTGTTAATGACCATTCATGTCCCTATCGTGACACCAATGAAAAACGTTTAGGAGGCGCTGTTTAGATTATTCTGTTTGGGCTGATTTTTTACTTAAAAATAGAGACTGCAATCAATTGCAAAGAGTCTGAGTTGTACATCACATTGGTTAGTTATGATTTTAATATGTAAACAAATAAAAATGGCACCAACACAGATCCTTGAGGCACACCAGATATGGTAGGAATGATGTCGGGTGTGTTATAACTGAATTGTACAAGTTGGCGACTGTCTGTTAAATAACGGCTGATCAATTGAGTAAAGGGATCACAACCAATTAGGTGCTTCAGCTTGTATATCCAGTTTACGGTATGATACCCTGCCGAGCGCCTTGGAAACGCCCAGTCAAGTTATGTTAATTGGCAACTGATTGGTAATACCTTGGGCAAGATATTGCACAAATTCGACAAGTTATGTTACTGTGGATAGTCCACTTCTGAAAGCAAGCTGACGAGGGTGAATTACTTTATTGGCCTCTACGTACTCTGTTATAAATTTTGGTAATTTGTTCCAAAAATTTGCCACTTGTATATGTTAGAGGGATGGGTCCTAGTTATTCGGGGACATTTTATCTCCTAATTTGTGTACAGAGAATACTTTGGCAACTTTCCATTCTGACGGAAGGTGACAATAGAGAATTGATATCTTGAAACGGCGACAGAGATATCTACTGCAAGGCTCGCTACAAAACTATTAGAAATATCGTCGGGACAGCAACGTTTTTATTTTGTTAAGATCAAGGAGTGAAGACAATACCCTGGACTCTGAAGTTGAGATGGTACCAACCAGTTTCTCGTGGTCATATTGTTGTGGCTCAAGCTGGCTGACAGGGTGTTATCAACAGTGAAGATACAGTGAAAATATAGATCGAACAAGTCTGCAATACGCTTACCCACTAGAGATGATATCAGAAGATTTGGCCTTTTACTTTCTGTTCAACACATAAAAAAATTAAATCCGTGCTGTTTTAATAAACCTGCGTATTGTAGCGTTTCAATAGTGTTCCTTAGTACTTCGTTTTGAATTTTTAAGTTTCTAATTTAAAAACTTTAAGCTGGAGCGATCGTCAGTGATTCTGCGCAATTTTTTCCACGGCCTTAGCCTTTTGATCTTTCCCTTAATGTGAATTATTGTAGGAGCGAAACTAGAAGAAGGAAACTTTCGATGTAGTGAGCAAAATGTTTCAAATATCGCCAGACGCTGTCAATGCTTTACTGGTAATGAAAGCGCAACAATGAAATGGTCTTGGATTCGGGAAATAGTTAAGTGACGATAGCAAATTTTTCAGCCCTAATAAATGCAAAGAGAACGTTTTTCGGTAGAACATGGACGATGAAAGTTAGCTATAGGATATTTATAAAGAATAATTAATGGTCTAATTTTTCCTCGAAAAGTTTCTATTGATAGACAACGGCTTTTAAAGAGGTCGCCAACAAAGACAATGTCTAAACTTGAACTCTTTTATGTGTGAGCCCTAGCCTGCTTATTAACGATCTGCGTAAGACTGATGAACATAAACAAGAATTCGATCATCACATTAATTGTTATAGTTCTGGGTTAAGAGATCTCGTTTTAACACCAGGCATATTAAAGTCTCCAGCAATTATAACCTTACCTTTAGAGTTATGCCTAAGCAAGTATCCGAACAAGTTTACTAGCTACGAGACATCGTCATTTGGAGGCATTTAAATAGCACCGACAAACACAAAGACATCGGTAAATAGATTTTGCAGCATACAGCCTCAACACCTCTCAGTTCTGCTATCACAGAGTATGCTTTTTCTTGTTTGAGAAGATTTCGCACGCCTCCACCCCACATTGTCCATCCCTATGGGGCATTTTTACAGTCAGAAATACTAGACTTCCACCATGTCTCTGTGACCGTCACATTATCACTTTCAATAGCCAGTAAGGTAGCCTGAAGTTCATTTATTTATGCAC
Source organism: Amblyomma maculatum (assembly GCA_023969395.1). Classification (NCBI taxonomy): domain Eukaryota; kingdom Metazoa; phylum Arthropoda; class Arachnida; order Ixodida; family Ixodidae; genus Amblyomma; species Amblyomma maculatum. The sequence continues at coordinate 17,499 of JAJIZL010020846.1, read as the reverse complement.
TACACTGCTGGCATTGAAGTTGAGAAAGGTTATTGATTTTGCTTGTAGTTGTTCAAGGCCTTTGTCATGGCGTTTAGTTTGTTTTGTCGGTTTTAACTATATCGTTTATGTCGTTATCCCAGAGAAACGCTTGTCCGTTTATCGCACTTTATCGTAGGTTAGGAATACTTTTTCGTTTCGGTCGCGATTTACCATTGTTTTGTTCCCAGATGTTTTCTTGCCAGCGCGAACAGTACATCAAAAATCTTCACTGATAAAAAACAAACGATTTCAGATATTAAATATGTATTCGCTTTGTCTGGTGAATGTGCATCGAGTCGTATTTCTGCATTACTGCTCATCGTCATCTCCCTAAGTACGCAACAAATGCGCTCTAAACCAGACAAATTACTTGCCTGGTAATTACGGGCGGAATGTGCAATCACTGTTCTCACTAATTGTGTAAAATTATCACCGCTGCTCTCTATTGTGTTTAAATAAGTAAAATTCATCCCGGCTCGTACGTAACCTTTCAAGTTTTCCGCTTCAAAATCTGAAAAAACATTTAGGGTGCGTTATTTTGCTTTCGCAGCTCCCTCTCGAGGTCACTGGCTTCCGAGTTTCGGCACAGTGAAGTGAACCTACATCCGTGAATAATTCTGAAGAAGTTCCAGATGTTTCAGAGGCGTGTATGGGTTTCTTATTTACTGGACAAATAGTCCGCCTATTTTTTTAATGTTAGCCGAATCGCCATCTTCGCAATGTCAGGCGTCTTTATGCCTCACTGCAGTTACGTACTGCGATGTGGCGCTAACCTTAGGGTAAGTCTGGTAAGTCTGCTTTCGCAACGCTTGAGTCCGGGCGCGTGGCACTGGCGTTCTGGTGATCGTCCGCCCCCACTCACATGTCACGCATCGGCCAGATTCTTACTTCACACCCCAGTATTGCAGCTCTCGCTTCATCCGTGGCGCCGCGCTTTTAAAATTCCAATCGTCTGAATCGGCAGCTTTGCTCGCCGTTTGCAGAAGCGGCTGCGGCGCTTACTACGATTATAACTTGAGCATCGGGACTGGTATACTTGAGGCGTGATTCGACGTCTATCCGTCGCGTATTGTTAAACTATAAGAGGCGAATAAAAAGCTGCAAGTTACGTTCCTTCATTTTGCCCGCAAAAGCATCTGGCTCACGCAATTCTTTCTTTGCGTCTTTATGAACCAAATAGTCCTACCTAAACACCAAAGAATCCTCTCAGCGCAGCAGCCGCAAAACAGATGCCAAGTCGATAACTTATTAGGCAGCATAAGTGCATTGGCATCAGCAGCAACACCAAGCATCCGAGAATGGAGTAAACTTCTCGCTTCTTGAATTAGCCGTATATGTGAAACTACCGCGCTCAGAGAAAAATCTCTCACGGATGACATCTAACAATATAACAAAAGTGGAGCTCTGATTTTACAGTTATTGTTACCTAACAAAAGGAATATCTGACGCAAAAGGTTGAGGAAGAAAGAGACGTGTGACAGGACAGAGCGCGAACAGAGATTTGAGGATTTCGCCGATACGTATTAGATGACCCCACGAAGGATTAACATGCCCAAAAACGTGTCGAACCTGCAATGGCGCTATCTTTCTTTTGATGCAGAATTTGCCGTTCTTTGCTTAGAAGACGGTGCTGGAAATGAGTCTGACGCAGAAGACCACCGATCCAGTAATTACATGTGTTACACATATTTCCTGCACATTCTGCCAAACAAGGTACGTAACGTTATGCCTCAAAAGAAAGGTAGTGCCACTGGAGGTTCCGCACTTATTCGGGCGTGTTAATCCTTTGAGAATTAATTTATGACAGATCTGCAAAATCCTCAAATCTCAGTTAGCGCTATGTCCTGTCATCACGTCTCTTTCTTCCTCAATCTTCTGCTCAAATTTGTTACTGTTGCCATAATGAACCAACTTGCCCAGAAGTAAGTACTTATTGTTACCTTGTAGTTTCGAAACTTGGCTCGTGATGGTTGGTGGTCTACGCGTTAGTTACGTCTTAACTCGGGAATGTCGTGTTTCTCTCTGTTTTGCATACCAAATATCCGCGTCTCAATATTCGGAATAAAGCGAAGAGGTGAGCTCCCGGTGGATTGTTCTTAATTCGTTTTCAAGCGAGCCTGCACTTCTCGCATACAGAGCTAAAGGTCAAATCAGGCTTGGAAATGACCTTGAACTGGTGGCACTCCTCCGTCACAGCTGTGCGCTTCGCAGTCACATCCACCACTGCAGCCATCGTCGCATCGCCCGCTCACCCTTGCCAGATGTGGCACATGAGGCACCACGTAACTAGCCGCCACCAAGCTATGCGCTGCTTAGTTGCTTCAACCGCAAGTCCAACAGCACGCTCTCGTCATTTGTGTATCGTGGCTTACAAACTGATTCACTCTTGCTCGATAAAAGGGCAGCGCTAGCCGTCTAGGCAACCCGAAACAGACAGGGAAGAGACATAGATGATGCTGGGCCTATGAAACCAAAAGGCCCGCAGAGATTGCAAAGGAAGGAGAGGCGCTCTTGCAACCACTTGTACCTGTTGTGAATGTCGCCGCTGCACTTACAAATTCGGAGGCTAGACGATGGTTAACCGAGCTTTCGCTCCGTATAGCCTTGTGAAGGTTAATTGAGCCTGAGCAGTTTTTTAATGCATTGCCATCTGGAGATGCATTTGCCGTATATTATCTAAGATCACATTACTGATGTCTTATGCCCGGCCGGGTGACAGGACATAAAACCGAGGTAGTGAACTGTTTGTGCAGTCTTCCTGTATACCAAAATGTTGACGGCGCCGTCATCTCTGTGAAACATACATTCACAAACATTATGCCGTCTTTCTCATGTTCAAGGACGAACTGTAGATGTGTAATTCTGGACGTTTGTACTGTATATGACCGTTACGAGGTCTTGCGTCTTCAAAGGGCAGAAACTATCGTCCATGTACCCGCAAAGGTTTGATGCCGGATTGAAGGTAGTTAGTACAAGGCGTTCCAAAGCTTCCACGTGCTGATTGCCCCCAGTAGTACATTGGCGAAATCTGTAGGTTCTCACAACAGGTTAATGACCACTAACGTGAGGTAATGAATAATAAACATATGACGAACACCATTGCCGAGCATGACAAAAACATACAAGACTCACTGGTAGAATGCTACACTTCTTGCCAAAGGAAAGAAAGTGTGAGCTCGCAGCTCGTGCAATCGCTAACCATTACAAGGATGCCAGCTACCATGAAACGCATGTTCGTGGTAGCTAGTATGCCACTATGCTTGTCATGTATGCACACTGATTGTATAATGTGTTGCATATAAAAGTGGTGACAATTTTGTTGTCCATTTCCGTGAACAGAAAACCAGCTTGCGGTTCAGGAACTCCTCGAACTTCTTCACACTGTCACTTACTGTGATTCCCTTCATGCAATACCTTACAAGGCGAATATTTGTCTAATAATGAATAACGTTCCGGCATAATAACAGAGCAAACCAAGTTCATTTCTAACCAATCGTACTCAGTAATGTCACAATAAACAACGTAAAATGCACTGAGCCGTTTTGTAACGGAAGAAGCAATAGTGAGACTCTAGAGACCAGCAACTAACCCGGTAAACCATCAGCGACACGACGTTCACACTTGCGCTCCATAACGGAGTTGGCGTAGCCATAGTTGGTCTGCCCGGCGTTGCCTCGACCACATGAAACCGATGAGAAGACGAAGAAGTAGTCCAACTTGGGGCAAAGCTTACGAGACAGTTCGTCGAGTAGCTTGGTTCCTTTCACCTTTGGTTTGCAAACATGGTCTAAAGATTCCGATGTCTGGTTTTCAAGCAGGCCGTCACTGAGCACCTGAAAAAAGATATAGTGTGGACAGGGTTGGGAAGTGTCCCAAGAAGATTAATTTATCTAAGATTATGTTTTACATAGGCTAAATATTGACTAACTTGTGACTGAAACTAGGAAGTACTTTAGTTGCATGGAGTTGAAAATTTCGTTGAAAATTAAATTTTATGTTTCTGTCATTATGTTGCTACTATTCGAAACTTCGCTCCAAAGAGATAAAGTAACAAATACACCTGAAAAGCAGAAACAATGAGCTCCAATCAGGTCTTTGCATATAATTATTAGGAATTTGCCGCACTGAAATGTTCCTTACGGGTAATCAGTGTACAGAACTAATAAATTCGCACCGGCAAATTCGCCATCTGTAAACGGATACATACGGCACTTGCGCAGTATATAATGGACTATAAACTTTTTTAGCTTTATAAAAACAGAACGAAAAGCTAAACCAAGCCTTGTCCCACTTGCAGACTTATTTAGATCCACGCTGAAACTGAAAAAATGAGGGAAGAGAGGTTTGCCAACTGGTATCGGAACGCGAAAATATTTTTGATTTGCTGCTAGAAGGTTCTATGGCGTGCGCAGGTCTTGTTCCAGTCTTGTTCATTTAAAATAAAGCTATGAGAGCAATGTGCCGTCCCCCTTTTATTTCGCAGTTTGGGATAAAATTTACTTGCTTTAGCTTAATGTGCTGATCAGTAAATGTTTGGCTGGGCCTAGCTGGATCATGATTTCTTAAGGTAACTGATGTGCGCCTGTCCTCGTGTCTTCTCCGTGCTTCGTGTACTGTTTGCGCTCATCAGCTAGTTTAGGAAGTGCTGATCAGGTGAGAATGTTGTACTGTCGACCATAAAATCCCTTCGTCCTTTACCTAATGGTCAGACGCTCGCTTCATTGCACTGCTTTCGGTTCTGTTCAATGATTAATACGAAAGTTTGGCGTTGTTAAAATCAAGATATAATTTACGTGATTGTAAAAGCTCGCAGTAAAAAGAGAGTAAATGTTATTCGTATAGTGGGAAAATGCAATTTGTGGAGGTATATGCTACCATATTCTCGAATGGCACAATAGGTGCTTTGAATAATTTTCGCCTACCCAAGTATGCTACCAAAAAACACTGGCACAAATGAAAAAAAAAACTATGCCCAGCTAATGTGATTGTGGTTGGGAGCTTTTTCGACGTTTTCAATGTAAAACATTGCCAAAGATGAACAGCGTGAATTGGGTGCTAGAAGCAAGAAATTGGATACTCTATAAGCAGATGAGGCTTGAAGAAAATTGCTTGTCAAAATCTGGTACGGAAGGCGCAATATCAGCAGATGTGCCGCGTAGGCTGGTTGCTATGATTTGTTCGACAGTAAAAAAACAAACAAAAAAAAAGCAGACAGCTATTTTACTTGCCATGGCGAGGTTGAAGATGGCGCCGACGGGTCCCATGGTCAAGGCTTGCTCTATCACATGATGAGCTCCTTCGACAGCCGAGATGTCCGCCTTGGTCACGTGCACTTCGACCCCTGCCCGCTGCCAGTGCCGAATACAAAATGTTTGGTATCGGGTCTGAAGTCCTGAGCGAGAGTTCAGTAGGAGTTTTCGGCATCCGCGGTCAACCATCCAGTCGGCTAGCTCCAGGCCGACGCCTCCAAGCCCACCAACGATGACGTACGATTTGTACTCATAAAAGTGAGTACGTGCGACAGCCTCCAACGTTAGAGGCGATGCGGGACACGCCTTACGTGGGCTCTCTTCCGGACGAACCTGCATTTCGAATGTCTCTTGTTTCATCTTCATTGTATTGGAATAGGAGTCAGTATAATTAGCATGGCGAGAACGCAGGTTTGATCGAGAAACTAGTAATCCAGATAAGTTTTCTCCTTGAACTAAGTCTTTGTTAGACATTTATTTCTGAACAATCATTAGAATTTGCCACACTGAAAAGGGATAAGACTACTAATAAATAATTTCTATGTGCAATAAAACGGCATGTATCATTGTAGAACCGCTGGGTCGTTCCTTGCGTTCCTTGTTTTCTATATACTGCGGCGCAGTCGCGTTCCTATCGGTTGTATTCGCGCCGGAAATTTTTATCAATAACTTCACTAGTATTCACGAGAAGCGTCGACTACTGTAATGCTCATTCGCCCGCGAAACATGGCAAATGAACCGGGATTTATGAATGATACCTACATATATTTGAATATATGAAATCACTTATTGTCTTATCAGTGGTGCTACCAGAGTGTGTCGACAGAACCTGTCATCACCGCGTGTGTACCCAAACTGACACTTAAGAAAACAAATGGTGCCCAAGCCAGTAACCGAAGCACAGCTCATCTGAGACCCAGCAGACGCGCTAACCACTACCTACGCTGACATTGTTTATGGCGCTCAAAATATAAAACATGTACACAAGAACACTCAGCCCTATTTGACTCAGGTAGCATAACCGGAATTCTTTAAGTGACTTTAATGACTCATTGTGGGGAGCCATTCCTTAGCTAGATCTACAAGATTTTATTTTAACTTTACAATACTTACAATTACTTCTTTCAAGTATTCTCTCGCTCGCCTTGCGTCAAGATCTGCATGACTCGTCGCCATCCTACTCAATATATTATGCAAGCTCAACTCCATTACATGATTATATGCTACACCGTCCACGTTATCGGTCGGAGATACCGAATGACTTGAGAATTAAGCAGACAATATTTCTTAAGTGTCTGCCTGAATTCCTGCGATTGTGTCCATAATCAGTATTGTTTAGCGTAAGGATGCTTGAGAACATTGAGTGAACTAAGAACAATATAGAAAGAACGTGCAATATAAAAGGAATTGAGAAAATTACAATCACTGTCATCGTTCTCTTCAGCATCAGGCGCTGAACAGATCAGAGCCGAATACCTGTTTTTAACGTATTTGGTTCAAAAATAATGGACATGTAATAATCCTTTTCGCATTATTGTCCCTAAGAAGACATAAGTGCACTCCATAAATGTTTGCATGTCGAGCCAACGTGAAAAAAAAAAAAAGGCGTTTTGTTTCTCTCGTTCAAGCAGTGGCTCAGACTGAATAAAAACAAATAGAAAGTATCCATGACAAGAGGAGGCCGAAAGAGCAGTGCAGGAGAAGAAACATCACCGCGGATGAAATAGCGGGTGCCATCATACGCAGAGTGAGTCGTCAAGCTTCAATGAAACCTACATGCTAAACAGAGCAAGCTGTACGGGGCTGCCGACGCGGTAGATGAAACAAAGGCGTGAAATGCATACGGCGGTACAAAGTTGGAGCAAAGGTCCTTCTTCAGACGCAGGACGTGAGGGATGGGGATGAGCGCTGATGTGCCATGAAACGCAATGTGGAGGAGGGACCGTCACGACATATTCTCCACGAGAGAGGGAGTAATTATTATAACAAAAATGTTAATGCAAAAGTTTGCAACAAAATAACGTGTGCTAAACATGTGCATCAAGATGCTTTCAAAATCCTCTACGAAAGTAGGACTATTTTTCCTCAAAATGAGGACAACTGCTTCTCTTCCGCCTATTAAGAAATGTCTCTCCTGTAAACGCTATTGAGCAAGTTGTATGAGGTAGCCACGTCCGAAGTGCATTTATTCGGGTATGTCACTATCTGCAAAGCTGTTTTCACGTAACGTATGTGTTCGTCCCAAACACAATCTAGCATATGACTACTAAGGGATATGTCACCTATCATTGCCCATAACTTGTGCAATATGAATGTCAGTACCCTTACCACTGCTTTTCTATTTAGAGTAAATATTTGGAAAATACTTTCATAATATATTTTTCGAATGCATAGCTAAGACATCAACAGGTACTCGCCTTTACATATGTGGTTTGAATGCCAGATGGCCCAACTGAAACATGCTTCATATATATATTTTGTACTTTGTGAAATCCCTACATTTACAGCATTATAACGCAACTTCCGTCTTAGCATATTTTATTGAAACAATAATGAACACACTCTGCATGGTACTTGCACCACAAAAACTGTGGACAGCAGCGCATTGACCTTGACTATGTGATAACTCATGATATTAAAGAAAGTTTCGAAGGCACTTTGGGCAACAAAAGTGCGATGTTCTAAAGTGCAATGAAGCGAAAATCTGAAACGCAACTGATTCTTCCCTTACTTCGTGTGCTTCTAGGCTTGGTAATACAATGTTCGAGGAAGCGCCAAGTGAAAGGCACAACACGGACACCTGGTTCGGACGCCATGCGGGGTCAGCTTTGTATATGCGTGAATCGCCTAGTGATGTCATCGGTCATGACCAGACGTGACGTCACGTCTGATCATAGCTGAAGATGGCACCAGATGAGGACGTAACAACTCGCGGTATCCCGCGGAATCTTCTCGCTCCGGGATACGCTTCCAAGCAATGAGCCAAATAGCCGCTTCAATGAGCCGCTTCAAAAAGTGCCGATCACGTGCTCTCAAGTCAACTTCGGTATTCCAGGAGTACTGATAAAGAGTGATTCAGCTGTCATTTTACGTTATGGAGGCTGTGGCGGTGAATAATTGCTCTGCAAAGTACGCTACGAATCCTTTTTATTCTTAAATTCAACATATGCCTCTCATAAACAGGCATATTTCTACTGCCGTTTACTTCAAGGTAGAGAGGAAATCCTCTACGTGTTCTAACTAACCATGATGCTATTTCCTCTTCTTGAATGAGTACCATAGGAAAAACCTTCTTCACTCAGGCACCACTTACTTTGCCCGGATTGTTCAAAATATCCTTCACGTTTATTTTATTTTTTTTTTGTTTTCTTGCTTCACATACATAGGTGGACCTACATTTCATGAAACGATGATCTCTCGTCATTGTTATTGCTAATGATCCCTTCTATTCTTTTGGGGGTGATCAAGCCAAAATAAGAGACATTTCGCGCTTAATTCTGACACTAAAGGGGAAGCAAACTCCTCCTCATTGCCGTTGGCGTCATACTTTGCAATATTTCTGCTTCTCTAGCCTTAGTATGCTCTGACCACTCTTCAGTGTAATTAATATTACCATGTGGTGCGGAGGGCACCTGCAGATAACGTACTACCAACCTGGGGCAGAAGGTGTTAAAATGTTTTTGTATTTGCTTGCGCTTGCAATGAAATAACAAATACTCGGGAACAGCGGCAAGCGCGATGAATGGCTGGGCCTGTTCTGAGGACGGCATGCAGATGTACTGTGTGGCCTGGATATACACCTAATTAAATTGGTGAATTACAGGCCGAGAAAAGTAACTCATTATTACAAAACTGTTCATTTCAATTGTGTTATGCTTTTAGACATAACTCTCATAACACAGATTCGCTGAAACTTCAAATGACCATCTAGGCTTGCCTGAACATTTTTACACGCAGTACTTTTCAACACCTGTCTTTTAAAATCTCAAGTCACTCATCTTGCATCTCTTCCGTGCGAAGACATAATCAGGTACGCCAACGCAGTTTACATGCATGCGCTAGAGACTAAGGCGGTGTTATACTGTATGAACGCCTTGCGTTCCAGCTCATTGTAGCTCAATAGTTCGATGCCGGATGTTTCATTCTGTTTGAAGCGCTACACTTTATTGTTGGGGCTGTGGAAAGGTCACGTAAGGTCCTTAAAAAGCCGGACGCATCGTGTTGATGTTGTCTTGAGAGCAACAGAGATGGCAGCTCGTATGGACAATAGCAAGACCGGTTCACCTCTTTAGCCAAACGCTTGTGGAGCGCATGACATCGTCCATCCCTATAGATGTCAATTTTGCCTTAAATTGAGTGACTGCATAAGAAGCCAGCAGAAACTACACTAAGACCGAAGACCACGGAGAGCACATCATGCCGAAGGCCATGCGGCCTATTAATTTTACTCAATAATAATGTCATACACTTCTGGCTCCTGTCGCTTTTTCTCCATACCATTGTATCTGGTAATTCTTTACCGATATACATTTATTTATTAACCAAAAAGTTGCTTGTTGAAAAGTGCAATAAAATTTTATTTCTTTATTTAGCAACATTTATTTGTTATCAAAACCAACTGGCTAATCGCATATATTTGTGTGAACACTGGAGTGTCAATTCAGCTGCTGCAGGTAGACCATAAAAATGCTTGAATCAAATGTTTAGCCGAAGCTGCCGTTTACGCAACGTACCTCGATTTCCTCTGAATTAAATTCAAATACACAATAAAGCATTCTATACTTCACAGCGGTGCTTATTGAGTCCTTCAAGAGGCGTTCCGTGAATAAACCCGGTTCATATACCAAGCGCTCTCCGCTATGGTTCCTTGCTTCTGCCCTTGAAGAGGGATCTGCGCCAACACGTGGCCGCATGGTACCTTCATTATAAGACCTATAAATAGAGCTCCATCGATAATATCCTTCTAAAAATACTCCCACCAGCTGTTTCCGAAGTGTGTGTATAGCGTCTTAGTTGACACTTTGTTCCTCAGGACAGTATTGAAAATGTTATTTATTAGCATCTACTAAGAGTCATTTCAAGGAACGGAAAACAATATAACTGTAGCCGCGCCATGATCAGCATCCCTCATTTCTTTTAACTTGATTAACATGCTAAAGCTGTTTTCAAACTTTCCTTACATCTAGCTGCGTCAACTTGCCTTACAAAATAAACACGAAGTACATAGGTTAGGCGTCCAAGCCCGCAGACTTCAGTTGTGCCCTATCGTGTCCTCTCGCGATATGCATCACTTTGGAAAATGACCCGATTAGTTTAAGCACTGAAATCCTAATGCGACCAAAGTGAATACCAAAACCTCCAGTCTTCAAGATGTCGTCAGAGTAAACAGTGAACTCAAATTAGAATACAGTACTCACCGACAGTGGTGAAGACTGCGCAACCCATGGAGAGGGCGATGAAGATGGCAGCCGGTCCGACACCTCCGCTGCCGGAATGGATCAGGAGAGACTCCCTCGACTGCAAGTTCCCTCGCATCAAGAGCGCGTAGTAGGCAGTGCAGTAAGCAACGGGGATTGTGGATGCCTCTTCAAGGCTCCATGAATCTGGAACTTTCCAGAGCAGGTCAGTATCTGCCAAAACGGCAGACCACATGCCTTTGCTCGGCACCAAGCCCATAACCCGGTGTCCTTGGGGGTCCCGACCAGAGAATTCCAGCCCAAGAAGGCACTCTGAGGTTGCCACTCCACCTTGCCGTCGAGGAGAGACAAATTTGACTGCTACTCACTGTATAGAAATTCTTTAGTCAAGAAAGATGTCTATTGTTTTTACGAAGCATACGAGGCGGTTTCCCACCTATTCTTCTCAATACACAAGCAATACGGAACCTTGTTAGTGGTCCAAAAGTCTACCTGAGTGATACTATTATCCAAATTTGCATAAGCGAAATGAATTTAGCGCTATTGGTAATACGTAAGGGAAATGGTAATAACATCAGGCTCCAATACAGATATACCAAGGCATACTATTCCCTCAACATTAACTGCGTTTTGTTTTGAATTGACGCCTTTATGTTGAAGTTGCGAATTTGGCTCTTGATCTTCAAAATTAAAGATTGCATGACTAAAGAAGAGAAGTTTCTCAACACATGTAATGGGCTAACAGCATAGAAGGTTCTATAGGTTGCTTTGCATTTGTTTCATTTATCGTCAAATATTTTATGATAACAAGAAATAAGGAATAATTTTTTCATCAGAGGCGATGGAACGCAATGACGGAAGAAGTGAAAATTGTTGCAAAGTGCTTCTCGAGTTTTACGCTTCCTCTTCAGACGGCAAGGCAGGCGGAAAGGGTGGATAGATAATGTGCGAAGTGATGTTTTCGTGGCACGATACACGTTCTAAACGTTCCAAACCGTTCTAAATGCGGCAAATCTATTCGGAAATGTAGAATTGAATGAGGTTTGGGCCAAGTGCAAAGTATTGTTTTTATTGCACTTTTGTTACACATTAGAATATCTTACAGCTCACCGTGAAAAAGCTGAGACCAAGAACACACAAACGTATGTCAGTTTTGAATACAATAGCTTTTGCTTGACTTTGAGCATTTATTTGGATCATTAAACTGATGCTACAAGAAATCATATCTTGTCTCCAGACCTACTTCGGTTGCGCCTTTCGACATTAGGCGCATGTCCATTTGGTATTTATAAAATATCAACCGCGACCATGCACACCGTACTATTTTTAGGTCGTGACATGCTCACAATGAACCTTGAGTGCATCTTAAGAAACTTATTGATATCTGAGCATATCTTTTTCAGAAGACCGTGGGTTGAAGGGAGAGTGCTAGAACAAAGCCGTTATGTATGAATGTCGTAATTTCGTTTACTAAAGGCGAAATCCAGCACTACAGAAAGGTACATAAATCTAGAAATATGCGAGCCAATAACGGCGAATTAAAGTTATAATATAGGTGAAGAGTATTATTCATTTATGGCGTCTCAGTCAGGGTCAGAACAATCCTTTTCTCAAAGCGTCCATAATAAATACGGACACTCGCAGAAACGCGGATAAGGGGGGCTTGGAGACGTGTCGTCCTTACTGAGCATGGCTCAAACATTATTGCCTTAAAGTTGATTTCGAGCTCCGAGTAACCTTCCCTATCAGCCCTGCGCCCGCAATCGATATTTTATTTTCAAATAGCCACCAAACGGATGCTCATTAAATGGATGCAAGACCACAACCATATAATCGCTGCTTTGATGCAATCACTCCAATCGGGAAAGTAGATCATATTATTCCTCTTATTTTATATAAAAATACAAAATACTGTCATTATTAGCCCTTACCACCACAGGAAAGAAGAATTGCGCTTGTACCCTTTACCCAATGCACTCACCAGGTAGTGCGTCAGCAGAAAGCTTCACTGTGGCGATCATGACGTCACGAAAGTTCAGCGCAGTATAATAAACACTGCATAGAAGCGTGTCACCGCTCTCTGAAGGCGAAGAGCAGCAACGTAGAGCTGAATCGTACCACTTGAGGCTGGACAGGTCTACGCGTGTATGGACGTTCAAGAAGGCGTACTCTGTCGCTCTCTTTTGGGCGCCATCTGCGGACGGACAGCGTGTGGAAAAATAGAGCTCAGGCCATATTCGCAATATTTACAGTTTTTCCCTGGAAATACAATTTAGGCACGAGAAGAATCAGGAATGGTAGCGCGCAACGCTGCTTCAATTGTGTTTCGAATTTATTATACCTATCAGGTGTTTGGCATCGAAAGATTTCTATCTCTTGAGTGAATTGCAAAATATTCGGTATACTGCGCCTATCTCAGGTGGCAGTTTTCAGCTTGTAGACTGTAGTGCATCAATTTTGTCATCTAGTGTGAGCTACAAGGTTTTGTGGTATTTCTCAGTGGGAATAATCGCTCGACGAGAGGACTGATTTTACTCCTGAATTCTGGTGCTGTTATCATGAAGGAATGCAGAAGGCGGAAAAATTTTCAGCTTGCAATGACACTCACGGTTATGCCCACCATAGGTATCTTGATGAGGCCGAGAGGAGCTTCCGACATTCCCGTCGTGTTGTTGCAGTGCTTTAAATAACGCCTAAGAATCCTGTGCGAACTGCCAAACGTTTTTATAACTCCTACAATTTTTATAACTCCTACAAGTGAAAAAGGCTGACTGCCAAAGAATTGACACGTTTGAATTGTGGTGCTGGCGAAGACTCTTGAGAGTTCCTTGGACTGCCAGAAGATCAAATCAGTCGATATTGTCGGCAATAGACCCTGACTGCTCATTGGAGGGTCAAATTCTAAAGTTAAAGCTCAGCTACTTTGGTCATTTGATGAGAAGAGAGGAGTCGCTGGAGAAAGATTTGATATTGGGAAAGGTTGAGGGTCGCCGGAGAAGGGGTAGGCAGCGAACGCGATGGTTAGATGGCATCCTCGAGGCACTGCAGACGAAGTTATGTGATGTTTGCAAGGTAGTGAGAGACCGGAAAGTGTGGCGTGACGTGGTCCATAGGGTCACGAAGAGTCGGACACGACTCAACGACTGAACTGAACTGAACTGAACAATAACTACGTTGCAAGGGTGCAAAAACGTTAGACTGAGAGTTCCTAGCGCTTGCGCCTCGGCCGCATGGAGGCCACCTCCGCGCGGTACACAGCCGTTCAAACAACAATCACGGTGATGGCGCTTAAGGGCTCCACACATCCGCAACGTGCCAAAAATCCGATATATCACATTCATGAGCCCGTCGGCACTGCTGGCTGATAAAAACTCGGCGCTTTGCTAACCCAGCGCTCATACTTGAGCGACCATTTTCGATTTGGATCTCTCGCTCTTCAGCTAGCAACTGCGGTGCTAAGCCACTTTGCCCGCATATAATGGCGTCATAATCGCCGGATACTTCCGCAATTACCACTGCTGACTGCTGGGAACACCATCGTCGAGAACGCGACGCTTTATAAAGAGCCAAGCAAGAACACTTGCTACTAAACTATGCGCCGCACTTCGCATTTAACATGGCGTTACTCGCTTTCGTTCCGGAAAGCATTGAGTACACGCGTGATTCTGTCAGCTTCTTCAAAGCCTTTATATTTGTTATGGCAGCAGAACACGGGCCGTCACGCATGCATACCTGCCACAAAATATTCTAGGCTTCGCACAGACTATATTGATATTTTTTTATTTTAAATTCCACTTTATGTCTATAGACGTGTATGCTAGATGTTTCCATCTGGTTCACGCTCATTTGAAACAATGCGTTTGCGCGAGTTTTGAAGCACCTCGGCTTCCATGGTACCACACCATAAGTGACAAGCTCAAATTCGACATTTCGAAACGATCACGTTTGCACGGACAGTTTCTGCGACTTAAAACCCGAACCTCGTCCGTAGAAGGGTGCTCCTATTCATCTTCACCTGCACCACCCCAACTTTCTGCTCATTTTCCCCTATGAAATATTATAAATCTCCTTTGACCCAAAACTTGCTAAGGAGCGTTCGTCCATATGTAACATAAATGTTTTATCAATCCAAGCTACGATCTTGAAGAGAGCAGTGAAAAAAATTGGGAATTGATGCCGGATATTCCTATTATATTTCTGCAAAATTATCAGCGAAAACTTCCTTACTGTTTTCCGCTACTGTGGGCAGCATGTATCTGATAAGCTCGTACGCAAGTGTTCAATTCTTATACAAGGTAATACAGTTAAAAAGACCTATCAGGATTTAACTTTAATATAAGATATGTACAAAATAGTTAGATGGAAGCACCTAGTGTCTGTCCTTTTATCTAGAAGACACAAAAAAAAATGCGACTCACCTGAAAGTATGGTCAGATGCCGAAATGAGCCCCACCGGCCATCACGGTAGACATTCATAACAAGGTATCGCTCAAGCATTTCTCTGAATGTCTGATCACTGAGCGTGAAATGAGTCTCACTGCCTGACAACTTGAGGCTCGCGTCGAAAACACACCTAAGCCGACAGAATGGTGTCGGTTATCGTGTAAACAATGGATCTCGTTGCGGAATATCTTCTAGAAACCGTCAGTATGAGAGTAAGCTTTTCTCATCTGATATTCTAAAGACAGTAAGGAAATCTTGCAAAATGTTTGAACAAAACACCTGATTTGTTCTAAACTGAGGTTTGCGTACTAATGGCAGATTACGCTTCTTATTAAGAAGCAGGAAAGTCTAATTGGAGGGACGAATACAAACAGTAATTATTCGCGAAAGCAATGAAACACATTATGAGAAATACTCAACGTGAATTCATTTATATTTCATCGTAATAATGGCCCTCTAATCTTTACCATCGCTAAAGGCTATTTTGATTGTCATAAAAAAGATATAAAATTACTCTAACGTATATCGCGAACCCTTTCACATGATTCATATTTGACCTCCATAATCCGCCGTTTCTCAGTGCAGTAAAAAAGCTTGGTTTGGGAAATATTTTTTTAATTTTTTCATTGCTTTTTGTGGATGAAACTGCTTGTGTTATGTTTTGTCTTTATGTATCCCCTCCCCCAGTCTAATTGCAAATGGTGCTGCGCGGTAATAAATGAATAAGTAAAATATGGCACCTAGTAGCACTTATTCCTTCTATATATGTAAGCCTCTCTGAATAAAAAGGTACCATATCACTGATTCCTGCACTGCATTAATTATTTCATTAGTTCATGCATTCAGCAAACGTTTTTCGTTCTTAAATTTTGTTTTAAATGCTCAGGAGCAGCATTTGTTCACAGATTTTTAATTGGCCTCACATTCCATAGCTGGTACCAGACTCTTGAAGTAGGCAATTCATAAGTCCAATAAGGCCGCTCATTCCTTTGTCTTCGGAGACCAACCACAAGTTTTGACCCTTATGTTTGCTTTCGCACTCGACAATCTTAGCCTTCAGCGTATCGATCCAGTCAAAGGCAATGTTGTTTACTCGCACCACTTCTTGCTCCATGATGTTCCCAACAGCGGCTCGTTTTCTCAGCAAAAGTAGCGCTGACCACCTGTTTGCCCTGAGGCCAACAAGAGTAAGCCCACAGGTTTCGACGATATATACACCGCTGTATCTTTTGAATATATACACTCTGGCAGAAGCATCACCGGCTGCCGATAAGAATGCCTCAGCCGAAGTTAAGGCGGTGCGCAGGCAGAGAAGCACAAATGCGCGCTCCTTGCACAGGGTGGATAGCTGTAGACCTAAAGTTTCAAGCTCATTTGAGGCGCTGATGTTAATGTACGTAATCATTAGATGGGCCTCTGGGAGGGAGTTGATAGCATCTGAGCACAGATTCCATAAGTATCTCGTGACGTGTTCCGACAGCTGCTCCACCGTGAGCTTGTCCGGAGACTGGTGGGCCAGAGTGTAGTCAGCCTTGAGCACAACGTTGGTAAGAGGAAGAAGTTCGCTTACGTAAGGCGTTAAGAGCAAACTGCTCTCCCCACACGCCAGCTCTAGCACATGAATCTTTTTCACATTAGTATTTTCCACGATGATATCATGAAGTGGTCACAAATAAATTTCTTCTAGAAGGGCCTTGTTAAGGATGTCTTCGTCGAGGTCGTTCTTTTTAGTGGTCAGAATGCACTTCACAGCGGCGGCAAGCGACAAACATCCGCCTTTGAGTTTCGACTCTATAGTAGTGAGAGCTCTTAGGAGACCCTTGTTTTTTACTGTTTCTTTTAGATGCCTGTCCAGCTTTTCCTCAGACGCTTCACAGGAGTACAATTTCAGTCCTGACACCGTACTCGCTTCTGCACCGCCTGCCTTAACGATGCGCTTGACAGCAGCGCTACACGCGGAAACGTATTCCTGCAGATCAGATTCGGGCTCCTCACTATCTCCTTGGTCATCGATGTAGGGAATGAATTGATATTTTTCAAAGCACGGGGAATCCCTTGAGCTTTGATTCGTAGCTATAGTAGACTTGAGAGCTTGGATAGTCACTCCTCCAGCGCAGCATATATCGAGGCAGCTATCGTATACTGCATGTACACCTGCACAAAAGAAATCAAAGAAGCTTGAATGTAAACAATCATGTAATATATAATTCGTGATGTGCTCATGAACTCACATTACCAAAACCACTTCACCACTAATGAACTATTGAGATTTGGAGCAAAATGAGCAATAAAAAGGCTGAAGAGAGTCATTCGGCAGCACGTAAACTGTGATGCGGACACGGCAGCTGAAACGTTTATATATATATACT